>QPKB01000009.1:10876881-11013942 GCA_003546025.1 Camphora micrantha | reverse complement strand
GGTTTTAGGGGGTCCGGTTTTAGGGGGATCCTAGCTCCCGGTCCTAGGAATAGCAGCATGGTCCTAGCTCGCTCACAACTATTCAATACCATGGACGGCGTTCTACGCCGACTGCCCATCCTAGTGTCCGAGTAGCCTGCCCATCAATAAAACTCCAAACTGTAGTTGGCCATGATATACAAATAATACGAAGTGGTATTGACACAAGGGGAAACCAAGACAAGCAAGTCTGGCTAGTTCAATATACAAGACATGCTCATAGGGATTATCACATTTAAGTCAAATACAAGACAAGTCCAACCACATGATAATCCCTTACAGTCTAGCCACACATGTTTATCAATTACTTGACACAGGGTCCTAAGGTACACTCTAAGTCAGGTCCAAGTCCTAATTCTACAAGGATTCATATTTCATAATTAATTGTGTTATGCCAAGAGAGTGTACAAGGAACAATATCGACATATACAATTAATCAGTCAATGAGGAATTACAATCCAAACATAGGCAAGTGGTATCATCCATATACTCTACATGTTCTAACGGAGTACGTATGGAATCGACTCAACAATGCTTCTAGGGAATCCCTTGGTGTACAATCATGTTAAGCATCTATCGAGACAATTCCATACACATTCAGTTAAGCCATGCATAGTTCATGAATACTTACACAACCCATCGAAGCACACCAAGCCACATGCTTTGATTTTAATCCCATTTATGTTCATGCGATAATCGGTTCATGGTTTCCAACATGTCCCAAGGTTAACAGTCTCGATCCAAAATAAATAGGGAAAACTAGTCATTTCGGCTCACCTTCGGTTAACCGCACTCTTCTGTTTGGTCGATCAAACTTTGAATTCAGCTGACCGAACACTAACAGAGAGCTAAAACTTGCTCTCTGAATTGGAACCGAGTCTGAGTTCAGTTGACCGAACCCTAACCGAACTTCAGTCATTCCGTCTAGCAAGGAAGTCCAAATTTCCAGACCCTTTCGCCTCAATTCTGTCAGTTGTCGGTTCACCTTCAGTTGATTGAACTCCACTGTTTGATTGACCGAAGCTGAACTCGACTAATCGAACACCCATCAGGAAGCTAAATATCGCTCTCTGGAATTGGAACCGAACTAGGATTCGGTTGACCGAACCCTGACCAACTTCACGCGTTCAGAACAGTTTCAGGTCATTTCTCAAGTTCTTCTATCCTAAATCATTTCCTCCATTTCTAAGCCTTTCAAAGGCTAAAACTTGCACAAAAGGAGCCTTCATGCTCACCTCCAAATCATTCCCATCATTTTACATCATTCTAACAACTAAAACATTCTAGGGATACCAATTACAAGTTAGCAAACCCAATTCCCCAAAAACCTAATCTAGCATGTTAATTCCAAATCAATATCAGAATATCAGAAACATGCTTGGAATTAGGAAGATCTAATACAGAAGCATAATCAATCAATATGAAACATTACAGACATATTAATTGTAAATTGCATATCTACTCGCCTTAACCAAGAAGAAGATGAAATGGGGAAAAACTTGAGGAGAAGCCTTCTACCGCAAAAACCACCGATCTAACCCACTCAAGAGCAACCTAAAACGCAAAGGGGAAAGAAAGAAAGGAAAAGATCGAGATCAAACCTAAATCTAACAAAAGAAAAGAAGGCTAGAAAAGTGATGGTGAGAAAAAGGCTTACCAGCTGATATCAATGGAAATAGGAGATTGAGAAGATGAAGATGTGCGGTTTGGATCGCGGAGTTGATCTCTCCCGGGTAGAGTTCTAGACTTGAGAAGATGAAGAGGAAGAAGGGGTTGCTGCTGGAGTCTTCGTTGCAGACAATGAGAATGAGATCAGGGTTAATCTCTGCGTAAGAAGAAAAGAAGGGAAAAATGACAAGTTTGCCCTTAAGTGGGTTCGGTGAAGGAATTGACCACTTGAAGGGTTTCTAATCGTCAGATCGTGACGAGCCACGAGACACAAATAATTAGCGCAACGAGACATTTCCAACGAACCCAAAATCGCGGCGATTAGAATTTTTCGGAAAAACACTAAATTTTCCTTAAATTGCAAACTACCCCCTGCTAGAGTCAAACGCGCTCGAAATTGAATGAAACTCCGCAGACACTATTCTAATACTAAAAGAAACTCGCTCAAGGTCTAAACCCACTTAAATATCTAAAATAAAATTAATTATAATAATTACAAAAATAAACGGGTTAACGGGCCTACTATTGGGCCCAACTAAGCCAATAAGGTCGAGGACCTTACAGGTACTATGATGATAGTTGTCTTTTTTCTTTTGTTTCATCCAATTGGCCGAAACTTTCTGGTATTGGCCTCAGGCGAAACGGAATGCCCCCAAAAAAATTTCGGTTTATTTTGGTAGTTCCAGCTTATGCTAGCCTTTTTTCAATCCTAATTTCGATTCAAATTCTAGACCAACTTCGCCCCATTCTGATCCATGCTTAATACTATAGAAAATGTTCAATTTGAATTGTAGAGTGTAGTTTAATCTATAAATGATGTAAGCATACATTTTTAGTATTGTTTTAGCATTCTTCTATTTTTTTTTAATTTTAAGCATTCTTATATATATATATATTTCATTTTTTAATCGTGTCTTTTTTGAAATGGAACACCGAAATTGACTTGAATGTTGAAACGTTCCATTATAGGATCAAATCGGAATTACAAGAGGAATTGGATTGAAAACTATGACTACAACACTTATTTTCTATTCATCTGATATTTTCTTTGTCCTTTAATATCGTATTGAAGAGCTTAGTTAACGAAGTCCATCCAATTTCTCTTAATCATTTCCAAGCCTCTATCAGAATGTCATTTGATGCAGTCACTTTTCCTGTCTTTATTTATGTCAATGCTTTCTTCACATTTATCCTAATTCTACTATATAATGCATGTTTTGCTAATGAAGTGTATCATCTCTCGTCTGCAAGCCTCCTATAGAATCTTCATTTAAAAGTTTGTGAAAACATTCTCTCCACCATTTTTTTAAGAAAAAAACCATGGTCATTCACTAAAACTTTTTGTTTGACGCTCATTAAACATCTGACATGATTTATGTTAGGGAGGTGCTCTTGTGAGAGACACTCTCACCTTATTATGAGATATAAAGGTGGAGGCCATCACATTTAAGTTGTTGACATTGGATATGGATGTGAGGGCCTCCACCTTATCTCTTATAGTAAGGTGAGAGTGTCTCTCACAAGAGCACTTGCTAGTTTGAAAATATCTCTCTCCTCTTATTCACAATTTATTATACATGTCTTTTTATGCTTTGGATGTTGCATCATATGTACTCTCTCATACCCTCTATTATTTTTTCTTTAATGCCCATTTAAGTCCTCTACCATTATGAATAATTTAAGAAATCTCTTTTTAACGGTCTTTGATAAGGGTCAGATGAGTGGGCCTTGTTAGGCAAAAACAAAAAAAAGGAACGCTTTGAACTAAAATAAATTCTCAGATTAAGACATATGGCATCTTGGTGAGGTTTACTCTAAGAATTAATTTTATTGGGCACTTTTGTTCATCTATTCTAAGAAAATAAGAAAGACTGTGTATATAAATGTATTTTAACTGTCTAATATTTCATCACCTTAGACTAAAACTTCGATATGTAAAATAAAATATATCTATGGTAGGCATCTATTATAAGCCTACTGCTAAGGTCCTTAACAAGATGTCATGTGTTCCAGATTTCATTTCATGTCCACCGTTTTCATTTTCTTTTTTTTTTTACAACAGAGAGAAAAATCTATTGTAAAGTTAACAGGAGTCATGCTAGATTTAATCTTCTTAAAATGGTAAGGCCATATTTTTTTTCTTATGGGAATATGCACAATGGGGTGGTGTGGGATTTTCAGTTCCCATTATTTACAAGAGAAGACCCCATTAAATTAAAAGTACCTATTGAAAATATCCCACACAACTTCGGTACTGGATAACCGTAAGAGAAAATCCTCACAAGGATGGCATGGGATTTTCAATTTCCACTGTCCACAAAAGCAAGACCCTGAATTAAAGGAGCCAAAGTGAAAATCCTACAAACTAACTATATTTCACTATCTAGGCCTGGGCTTGATAGATCGGCCAAATAAATAATTGGACTGGTCTAGGACGTATTCTTATACCTTAAAGTTTAAAGCTGTTTGGGAAAAAAACCCTTATTCTCTATCCTCCTTGAGCCATGTAAGTAGCTTCATGCACCTTAGTGCAAATCCTTTTTGCATCGGTTCAGGGAGAAACATACATTTTTCTCTACCTCTGAGATCTTTTAGAAAGGAAATGCCACTATTTGTGAAACGTCACTACTTAACCTCGTTCCATCAAAGCCCAATTAGATTCTCATGGAATTAAGAAATATATTTTGTCATCTCATTAAATCTGGAGTTACAACTACTGTTATGACAATTACTATATACCAGCCACCCTTGTTCTTCTTTAAAAAAAGGAATGAAGCAAAGAAGGTTGATTTTTATATTGACTCTAAAAACTGCATTTCAGAGGAACCATCGTACTTGGTAAAACAGTAAGAAGTAAAGACAATTGGAAATAAATCTCTCCATGCAACACAAGTGAGAATGGTATATTGAAGGACTATTTATCATCTTTTACATCATCTAAACATAGTATGATATGCTGTGCATGATATTGTTACACAGTATTGACAGCTATAGCCATACACAGAATGGGTTGGCAATGATTTCTCAAAGATAGGCAACCGATTCATGTGGATGAGAGAATATGGGAGATTATCCATCCCAGCTTCATCAGACTGTAATCTTAGGTGGGTCATGATTGTTACTTGGATGAGGATTAGTACTTTCTCTAATTCTCTCTGTCTTTTAGAAGACAAGTTACTTGGACGAGGATTGATTTTACCATCTTGTTTGAGGATTAGTACTCTCTGTGCCTTTCAAAAGACAAGTTACTTGGGTGAGGATCTTTTTTCTTTTTTCTTTTGATTTCGCAATAGTTGGCTTCATTTTTGGGTGTTTTGTTGAAATTGGTGTTCTTCATTTGGATTTGTTAGGGATTTTCAATTGCTTTTTTAATGGATTGATGTGATTCATTTTTTCGATGAGAGAGAAGTATCAATTGCTTTAATTCATTTGGAATTGGATGTAGGAAATGTGGATTTCAGTTATCTATAAATATGCATTTTCCCTACATTGTTTGGTGTGAGGATCAGATTTGGCTTAATTTAAATTGTTTACTATCTTAGATAGCATATGTGGATTTTGGTTTTGCAAAACTCACATTTTCCCCTACTCCACTGGTTTAATTTAAATTGCAGAATTGAGTTTCTGGCTTAGTTGGCACATGTAGATTAGCATTTTATGTTGTTTTAGGCTAACACATTTTGCAAAGGCATTATAAGTTCCTTCAATGATTTTTTTTTTTTTGAATGTTTAGATAAATGATTTAAGCTTGAATAGTAGTTTTGTTGATTTGGAATTGAATTAATTTTTCCTTCCTTTCTTTATATTTAAATTGGGGAAATTAGACATTTAGTACAATGTGAAGTTAGTGCATACTTTTGTGGGCTTGAGTTTTGGGAAGCAGTGACTCTTGCCATAACATAAAGAATTTGATTTATTTTATACTTTGTTTTTTGGTTTTTGAAGCATTTGATGGTCTGTGCACGAAAAAAAGACATCATAGTTTTTATTGTGCAAAAAATGATCCCCGCTAGTTTTAGTCTCTTTATTTACCTTTTTATCGTAGCTCATTTCAGTTGAGCAACGATATCGTCACTCATGACTTTCTATTCCTTTCTTTCTTCCTCCTCTCCCTCCTCTTTCTCCATCTCTCCCCACACACTACCCACAATGTCAATACCTCCATTCCCATTCTATAATTCATTCTTTGTGGGCATCGTCCCTGAATCCTATCCTTAAATGCCAGATGAAAATGTAAAACAGCACATTGTATACATAGTTGACAGTATATGTTTGCTAAGGGCCGACTTTACCATAAAGCAATAATAGCCCTTGCTTTAGGCCACCTTGAAAAGTAGCAACTGCCATCCTTTTTCCAAAAACTAAGGCTTCCAAAAACTAAGGCCCCTATATTGGTCAAATTCATAAAAAAAAAAAAGCAACTACCTTCCTTATGTTTCTCCCTAAAAATATCTTTTCACATTCTAAAAAAATCAATTGCTATCTTTTTACATTCCAAAACATTAAAGCCGCTTTTCACCATTTAGAAGTTATTGCCATTAAAGGAAAAAAGAAAACCCCAAAATTAAAGCAAGCAAGAAATCCCTTTTCTGTTCTGGAAATCCTCTAATTTGCACCTTTTTCCCTCCTATATCCTGTAAACAAAAATAGCATCTTTACTGAAACTTTAATGGATTAGATTTGCAATCTAATAGTATAATTTACACAAGGGAAGAAACCCAATTTAAAGGCATATCTGAATCCATCGCAAAAGTGATACGGAATACCTTAGAACTTTAACTCTCTCAATCTTCTCTTGATGCCTGCTAATCAATGGGAATGCCAAGCAATTGTATGTATATCAAGATGAGAGAGTTCCCAAGCCCTTTTATAGGCTACGTTTACACTTTCCTCCCCATCAACGGAAAGCAGTCCCACTATTGCACGAACAGGCATTTTAAAGGGACGTGCCTTAACTGGGAGAAAACAGTTATTATTGAAGAGATAAACAAGTAGTGGTCATGTGGACCACCACCTATGATCTCCAACAATCTCCCACTTGGTCCATATGACCAACATTGATCCTCTTTGCAAATGCAATGAAAATAACTCTAACTGAAGCGCATCATTGAAAATTTAATACTAAGATCTTTAATCTATGATTAGGTTAGTTTATTAATGCGAACTGTAGCGGTTACACATCTTTAATGATATGCTTCCTTCCACAATCACAGCATTAATATTCTTGCCTAATCCAGCACTTAATGCATATCTATAATATGACTTACTTTAATGGGAACTGTAATGTCATAATACTTATATATTCTTACTTTATATAACAATTATCACATGTGACTTCAAAAACAAAGTAAGAATTACAAAAACTTTATAGTGTCAAACATCATTGATTCTTACAAGGCATTTCATACAATCCCATATTTATAACATGGTCTTTAAAATCCTTTGGCGCCAATGCCTTTGTCAATGGATCAGCAATCATGAGCTTCGATGAAGCTCCCACAATTGACACTAAATGATCTCGCACTTTCTCCTTGAGTACAAGATACTTTACTTCTAGATACTTTGATTTACTGGAACACTTGTCGTTTTGAGCAAAACGCCTAGCAGCATCATTGTCGCAGTAAATCTTAATCGGTTCAGACATACTGCCCATAATTTCAAGTCCCATGATGTAGCTACGCATCCATAATGCGTGACCTGTGGCTTCAAAACATGCCACATACTCTGCATCGAATGTTGATGGAGTGGTTAGTGTCTGTTTCGCACTCCTCCAAGATACTGCCCCACCAGCCAACAAAAAGATGTAACCTGATGTTGACCTCCTTGTATCGAGACATCCAGCAAAGTCAGAATCTGAATATCCAATGACCTCCAGTTGATTGGATCTTTGATATGTGAGCATAAATCTTTTTGTTCCGCTAAGGTAACGCATCACTTTCTTGACAGCTACCCAATGAGGCAGGCCGGGATTACTTTGATATCTACTTAGCATCCCAACTGCAAAGCTAATGTCTGGTCTAGTGCAAGTCTGTAAGTACATCAAACTTCCCACTGCTGCCGCATATGGATATTTATCCATTTCTAACCTTTCTAAGTCAGTCATGGGGCATTGTGCTTTACAAAACTTGTCTCCCTTTGACATAGGTGCATTTTGTGGTCTGCATCCTTCCATTCGGAAACGTTTGAGAATATTTTTGATATAGGCTTCTTGACACAACCCAAGTAATCCTTGAGATCGATCTCTAAATATTTCAATTCCGATTACAAAGGTTGCTTCACCCATATCTTTCATATCAAAATTATTCTCAAGATATGTTTTAGTTTCCCGAATCATACTTAGATCATTACTGGCTAGTAATATATCATCTACATACAAGACTAAAATAATAAACTTGTTCCCACTGACCTTGAGATATACACAATGATCAACTTGATTTTCGGAAAAACCGAACAATTTAATAGTATGATTAAATTTTAAGTACCATTGTCTGGAAGCTTGTTTTAGCCCGTATATCGATTTCTTTAATTTACAAACCAGTTTTCTTTCATTACCTTGTTGAACAAAACCTTCAGGTTGTTCCATATACACTTCTTCATCTAGATTCCCATTTAAGAAAGCAGTTTTGACATCCATTTGATATAGCTCTAGGTCATAATGAGCTACTAGTGCCATAACAATTCTGAGTGAATCTTTCTTAGACACTGGAGAGTAGGTTTCAAAATAATCGACACCTTCTCTCTGAGTGAATCCTTTAGCTACAAGTCGGGCCTTAAATCGTTCAACTTTTCCCTTTGAGTCCCTTTTGGTCTTAAAGACCCATTTACAACCAACGGTCTTGGACCCTTCAGGTAGTTCAACGAGATCCCAGACTTCGTTTATAGCCATGGATTCTAACTCTTCATTCATAGCGACTAACCATTTACCAGAATTATCACTTTCTACTGCCTCTTTAAAAGTCTTTGGGTCTTCTTTAATTCCTATATCTGATTCTTCAAGATACACAATATAATCATTTGAAATAGCAGGTCTTTTCATACGAGTTGACCTTCTCAATTCCTCCGGCTGTTCTTCAATAACAGCTGGTTGCATTTCAAGAGTTGGTTGTGTATCTTCAGGAATCAGATCAAGAGATCGTTCTGGAAAACCCTCTATATCAAGTGGAATCATTAATCCACCTTGAGAAGAAGGTTGAGGCTCATCTCTAGTTTCCTTGTATTCAATATTTCTAGTCTCACTACTCCCACTATTTTCATGGTTCTCCAAAAACTTGGCATTATTGGACTCAACTATTCTTGTTGAATGATTAGGACAGTAAAAACGATACCCTTTAGACCTTTCCGGATATCCGATAAAATATCCACTTATTGTTCTAGGGTCTAACTTCTTTTCTTGTGGGTTATATACCCGCACTTCAGATGGACATCCCCAGACATGGAAATGGTTTAAGCTGGGTTTCCTACCAGTCCATAATTCAAAAGGAGTTTTAAGAACTGCTTTTGTAGGAACTCTATTTAAAATATACATGGCCATCTTTAGTGCGTCACCCCACATAAACTCGGGTAACGAAGTATTACTGACCATACTCCTAACCATATCTAAAAGAGTCCTATTTCTTCTTTCAGCCACTCCATTTTGCTGAGGTGTTCCAGGCATTGTATATTGGGCAACAATACCTTCTGATTCTAGAAATCTAGCAAACGGGCCTGGATTACGACCTATTTCAGTGTATCTACCATAATATTCACCACCTCGATCTGATCTCACAATTTTGATCTTTCTATCTAATTGATTTTCCACTTCTGCCTTAAATACTTTAAAGGTACTTAGGGCATCTGATTTTTCTTTAATAAGATAGATATAACCAAAACGTGAGTAGTCATCTATAAAGGTGATGAAATATTGTTCTCCTGTAAAACAAGGTATATCTAATTTTCCACAAATGTCCGTATGGATTATCTGTAGGAGTTCAGAACTCCGCGTGGCGGTTTTCTTGACTGTTTTAGTTTGTTTGCCTTTAATACAGTCAACACAGACACCAAAGTTAGTAAAGTCAAGGTTCGGTAACAGCCTATCTTTCACCAATCTCAATATCCTATCCTTTGAGATGTGTCCTAATCTTTTATGCCATAACATAGGAGAGTTCTCTTTTATTACTCCTCTTTTCTGACCAACATAAGTTATTTGGTGTGTGGTGATTGATTGTGTGTATAAAGGATCTAACTTGAATTTATACAAACCATCACATAATAAACCACTACCAATCATCATACCATCATAAAAAAGTTTTAATGATCCATGATCAAAGTTAAATACATAACCAGCAATGTCTAACTTAGAAACAGAAACCAAATTTCGGGAAATATCGGGAACATAAAAGGTGTTTGGCAGGTCCAAAATAAAGCATGTGTCTAGCACCAGCCTGTATGTTCCAATTGCCTCAACTCTTGATTTCTTCCGGTTCCCCATAACGATGGTCTTTTCTCCATCACTTGGCCTCCGGGTTGAAAGGAATCCCTGCATACAACCAGATACATGAATGGTTGCACCAGAGTCGACCCACCAAGTATTGGATGGGACATCAATAACATTGGTTTCACATACAAGAGATAAATTTCTTGACTTACCTCTTTTCTCAAACCAACTCTTCCTTTTCAGGCAATCCTTCTTGAAGTGACCTTTCTTGCCACAAAAGTGACATTTGTCAGATCCTTTCTTTCCCTTTTTCGTCATTGGTTTCTGACTCTTTGGATCTACCTTTGGAGTGTTGGCATTAGTTTTAAAGTTTCTAGGACCTTTCTTGCCCTTTTTTTTTTTTGGAGACAACGTTTACCAGCAATTGCCCCTCGGCCTTAAGCCTCCTCTCTTCTTGATCACATCTTGCGATCAATTCATTCAGGGTCCACCGACTAGAGCCTTGATTGTAAGTCACCTTAAATGGGCCAAACGTAGGAGGAAGGGAATCCAAAATGAATTGGATCAAATATCCATCCGAAATACTCATATCTACATCTTTCAACTTAGATGCGATGTTGGACATGTGTAGGATATGTTCTCTAATTCCCTTAGTCCCATCGTATTTCATATTGGTCAATTTGTTTATCAATGTGGCACCTAATGCTTTATCGTTTACTACAAATTGAGACTTGATTACTTCTAAGAGTTCTTTTGCATTTTTATCAGGATCTATTGATCCTCTTATACCCTTAGAAATTGAGTTCAAAATGATTTTACGGCATACTTTATCACATCTATGCCACTTTTCATAGTTGGCCCTATCACGATCAGAACTCTGGTCGGTGGGTGTAGGAGGCATGGTCTCGTCTAAGGCCATGTCTAAATCTAGATAGGTTATAGTCAATGACAGCAAGTCTAACCAATCAGGGTAATTAGATCCATCCAACAAAGGAATAGTCCCCAAGCATGAAGGAAGTGACATTGATCTGGAGGAAGCCACTGTAATGAAAATATAACTATTATGTTCACAAAACTATAATGCTTTGAAAAGGACATAAAAGAAGTTAGAATAATTGTTACACATCTTCACAAATAACCTTTGGGTTTAATGTGATATGTTAATTTAATTACCCTTGTTTATTTGATAAAAACCATAATATGTGAAGTGATCAAGTGAGATCTCACCTTTGGGCATAGATCAAGACAAATCCACTCACACATTTTTAATATGTCTAATCTTCAAATAATTGAAAGATAAACTCCTTTGGGTCGATTATCAATCTATTAAGTGAAGTTGCAATTTTAGTGTCATTTATGATGTTTATAATTCTATCATAATTGGGTCACTTTGGTGACAACCAAGTTAATATGTAATTTTCTAGCCTGGAAATTATGACACTATTATGATCTTAAACTCCCATGTTATAATTTCTATGTTAATTAATCAACAACTTTAAATACTCAATTTCTAATTTAATTGAGCTTTCATTATGTTGATCTACACATTCAGGAGAGACTTATAATTTAAGATCACACTGTTTATGGTTATGATGAGTTTTTCTAAAATTATGGGTCCAATATGACATTAATCAGACCTTTGAAATAATTTATCCCAATCATATATTCCTTAAGCAATCTACCATAATTCTTAGTTTAACTTAACCCGTCAATTAAATCATACGAAAATAAACATCATCATGCATGTATACAATAATCACAACTCAAATCAGCATTAATCTTGAATACAAATAAGCGGAAATATAAACTTATATGAGTTAAACATGCATAAATTAATATGATGTCTAAATTGAACCATTGGAAGAGTAATTAAATTCAGTAATATGAAAGATCTCACAATGAAGGTCATAACAGAAAAAACGGATCGTTAATCCGATATCGGATGTGTACAAAATGATCAAAATAAGTTTCTAATCATTAATTTTTCCTTAATCTGGCTTTAATCTGATCATATCAGAAATTAATCATCACTGCCAGAGAATCACTTATATTTTGATCTATCTATTGGAAAGTTCCGATCGAATTGGATCAATTCTAGAATGATCCAATTGAATAAATAACATAATTCATTTTTAACATTATTGTTTTATGCAAATGGGTCAGACAGCAGGTCGGGTCAGACCCAGGTTAGTTAACCTGACTGAACAACCCAATCTGAAATGGGTCTAAAGGTCAGGTCGGGTTGTCGGGTCAAATCTGACCCGAATGTGTTAGCCCAGTTTGTAATGCGCAGCTGGACTCTGGACTCGTTTGGTCAGGTCGGGTCAAGAAGAACCTGACCCAAAAATCTAATTCTGCACAGGTCGGGTCAGTAAACGGGTCAGGTCTATTCAGGCTGAAAAAACCCGACCCAATAAACAACCCAAATTTGTACTTCGGGTCGGAGTGGGTCAGGTCGAATGAACCTGACCCAGCACGTCATCTCCTTCATCTTCCAAAACAGAACAGGGGCAATCAGTTAAAATTGATTGCCCGATTTTCCGGGATTCACCTCTCCGTCAGCGGTGCCGGGTGCATCAGACCGGGAATAGTTACACGGCACGGCGTCGACGGCGGACTGAACCGTCCGATGGCAGCCGCCCCCACCTTGCAGACCAATATGTCCAATTTCATCCCAGATGGAAAACTGCGCCGAAAACCAGGAACCAATCCTCTGGAGGAGCCACTTCCATCTCCAAATAAAAAAAAAAAAAAAATCGACCTGGGAGGCACCCATGATCCGCCCATGACAGAATTTTTTTTTTTTTTTTTTTTTTATGTCGCAAGTTTTCTGGCGCTGCGCAGAAACAGTTCTGCGCAGCGCCGGCTATTCCGCCGATTCTGGGAAAACGCCGGGCCGCGCTGCGGCAGTGCAGCGTCCTGTTGTGCCGCCGCAACGCAGTGCCCTACTCCGCGGTGCATGGCTGTCGCCGGACTCTGATACCAATTGTAAACAAAAATAGCCTCTTTACTGAAACTTTAATAGTGCAATCTAATAGTATAATTTACACAAGGGAAGAAACCCAATTTAAAGGCATACCTGAATCCATCGCAAAAGTGATACGGAATACCTTAGAACTTTAACTCTCTCAATCTTCTCTTGATGCCTGCTAATCAATGGGAATGCCAAGCAATTGTATGTATATCAAGATGAGAGAGTTCCCAAGCCCTTTTATAGGCTACGTTTACACTTTCCTCCCCATCAACGGAAAGCAGTCCCACTATTGCACGAACAGGCATTTTAAAGGGACGTGCCTTAACTGGGAGAAAACAGTTATTATTGAAGAGATAAACAAGTAGTGGTCATGTGGACCACCACCTATGATCTCCAACATATCCTTCTTCGATTGCTTCAATCTAATGGATTTTCTTCAGACTCTCGTCTCACTGCACTATAGACGTCCTTCCTACTTGCACTTCTACATTGTTGTCGCTGCAACTGAAGGCTTCAAGAAGAGGAACTGCTATTGGTGAAGGTTCTATCACTGAAGCCAGAAGCCAGGCATGCATTTTATATATTTTTCAAAATTTTGGATTTTTCCTAAGATAGATATGATTAGAAAATAGTAGATGATATATAAATAGATAATGAATACAAAGTACAACCCAAAACAATTTCACACTTTTACATTTTTTTTTTTACTTTTTTGATCAGTTTTTCTCATTTTTATTGTGATTTTTTATTTATTTATTTTTTTTTTGCGTTAACATTTTTATTCTGATATTGCCATGTTTGACTCTTGCAATATTTTCAACTTTAAATGATATTTTGAGAATATTGTGACACTATTAAGATGATAGAATTTCAAATATATTTTGAAATGGGTCCCGACACTCTTCCATCCAAACTGTTCAATTTGAAACATCCACATGATAAGATGGGCCACCACATCAATGCAATCTAAAAATGCATACATGGTTTCCACACTATTAATTTCCATTTCAATTGCAATTAGTGTGGCAAGTCTTGCCTTACCCATCTATCTTATAGTAACTATGGATTGGAAAGATTGACAGTTTGGATGGCTGATTGGTGGGCCATCACTAGGAGATGATTGGTGGGCCATCAAATACTCTCTCTCAGCCCCCCTCCCCAGAGTCCCAGACCAATAACATGCCCAAATCATGGGCCCCCACCATGGATGGGACATAATCAAATAATCTCTCATCATCATACGATGTGCCCCTCTTGAAGTAGATGCCATGTAATGTGATAGGTTAAATTTGATTTCTGATTTCTATCTTATTATCACTGTTGGATGAAATCATTTGATTTCCGGTTTCTATCTTTGGTCTGTACAACTGAATTAGCATTCATTTTTCAAAAAATTGGGTATAACTGAAAACTATCTACCAAATGGTTAAACTTGATAGGTCGATGACTTGTTGGGATTATTGACCATCTTGATACATGTTATATTTTTTCAGTATTGGGGCCATGATGGATGAAATTATCCAACTTTTTTGATTTATTCAGTAGTGGGCTCTTGATGGATGATAGAAACTTGAAAATAAAAACTTAATTAGTAATTTTACGATAAACAGCGAGAAAAGTAGATTTTAAATAATATTTATAATAATATTAAAAAATAAAAAAAAATACCTTATTTAGGATTATCGCTTTCGACCTTAAATTATCTCGAGCCGGCCATGTGTTTGCTTGACCATGGCATTTAAAGGCTACGTGTGGGTTGTTAGTGAGCCCCATTTACAAGAAGAAATTATAACCACACACACGCTTGCTTGACGTTTCCATAGTTGAACTGATGAATGAAGAATTTATTATTTATCATCCGATGAGTAGTTCATTGATGTGAAGACTTGTCTTTCTTTTCAAGTAAGGAACTTCATTTCTTTGGAATGTTATCATGAGTGTAGTGGTTGGGATGGTTTCAGTGATGTACATTTCTTTGAAAATCTGGAACTTCATTTCTTTGAATTGAAACATTTCAACCTGGAGTAGAATTTGTCATGAATATAAAGGCAAAGATGAAGGCTATTTTTTTCATTTAGAGAGAGAAAGAGAGAGAGAGAGATGGGTATTTCATTTTCAACTTTAGTAAATGATATTCACAAAATATTTCCAAGCATAACCCCTCTCTCTCCAGAGAAAGCCCAACACCACATGCAATCTCAAAAAAAAAAAAAAAAAAAAAAACCATCTTCACCACAATTTCCAAACAAGAAAATAAAAAACCTCAAACCAATAACAAAACAAAGCCCAGTACAATAGTATCCTTTTATGAAGGTATTGTGGGTGGTGGGTTTGGTGATAAATAAAGTGGAAGAGATGGATAAAGAAGAGAGAGAAAAGGATGAAAGAAGAGGAAGAAAGAAGAAATGAGTGACGATATCATTGCTCAGTCTAATAAGGTTAAAAAAAAAAGTTAAAAGTTAAAATTGACGTGAGGGCCTTTTTTGTTTACTAGAAACTATAAGGTCCTTTTTTGTGCACGGGCCATCTAAGGAGTTTTTTCCCGTAAAATCCCCGTGGTTTTTTTTAAGAAATGAATATCATATTTTTATGGATTTTGTTGGGTATTTATTATTTTTTTAGTACTTTAAAACTTTTGGGTTGTTTTATACCTTAAGATCACACTCAGTCATTTGGATGCTTTGTTTTATAATCAATGCTTTTTTTTAGGAAACAAAGATCTCATCTTTTTGTTTTGTTGGTTTTTTCATTTATTTAAGCCGTGCATTGCACAGGCCTTACTGCTAGTGTCTTCATAAAGACAGGATAGACGTGGCTCTTCTGAACAATTTCAACACATACAAGTCTAACAAGTTATTTATGTCTAGGGCCTGTGTCTGAACTTTAGACTGTTGGGCCTCACTTGTGTCTGCATATTATGAAAACTGGTTGGCGTGTGTGCTCATGGTCAGACCGGGCCACAGCTTAGCAACCATGGCCCATGTATTTATTGTGCCTGAAACTCAGGACTGTTCCAACCCATTTTCAGACTTTCACCCAAGTAGGGTTCGGACCGGGTTCAAGTTTTGGTTGCATATTATTAAAGGAGCGGGTTCAGTCAGGTGAGAACTGCCACTTAATAATATTACTTTGCGCCTTCTTTTTTTTTTTGTAAAATAGACTTATTATTAAAGGAGAAAAAACAATAAGGACACCAAATCAAAACAAAAACACTGAGTCCTAACTCCCCCAATCAATGTACTTGTTCAGCACAAATGGTTGCAGATACCTTGTAAGAGCATCAGGTCATGTGGTTTGAGTCTGTCCCTCTACAAGACAGTGATTCTTTTTGTTTTCTAAAAAAAAAATTCACAGTATGAAACCAGACCCAACCCATACTCATCACCGGTTGGGTTTGATATTACAAACTATAAACATGTCGTGATTCGGGTCAAGTACAAATGCAGGGCATGCATCAGTTGGGTTGGGTTGGGTCACATTCGGGTTTTTGCCAACCGTTTTCCATTCCTAAGGCAAGAAAATTAGGACCTGGCACAGTCCATAGGCCTAGGAAAATGAGCACAATCCAGCCCAATATATGTTGGGCTCAGGAAGGGCTTAGGCTGTCGCCCACTAGTATCCTACTGGCTGGGCTCAGAAAAGCCAACTGCAATGCTAGGCAAAGGGTAAGTAAGCCATACTTAATCCCAAAGAATCACATGCAAAAGAGGAAATTGATAAAGCATAAGATCACATTTGGCAATAGGTGAGAAATCCGCCGATTTAAGGATTCCTCATTAGTCCTGGAACAGGGATTTACTGAGGATTTCTATAGCTGATGGTTTCTTAAAAAACAAATATTTCCAAAATCCATGCTCACAACAAAGAAGAGAAATAGAGAGATTGTTATTTGTTCAGTTCACTTTATTGAGAAGTTGCAGTTGAAAGCAAACTAGACTGGCACGCGAAAATGAGAGCATGCCTTACCATTGCGCTACACACTGGTTCAAAAATGTTCATTTGAACATGCCAAATGAAGGATTCGCGATGGTGAAACCCCCATCAATGATAAGGTTGTGCCCGCTCACATACTTCGAATCATCGCTCCCTAAGTAAAGAACTGCCTGTGCAACATCCTCTCCTTCTAGACTAACACCTTTCAGGTTAGCACATGACCTCATGGCCTTGTCAAAAACTTCATCATCCAGTCCAACAAAGCCCCTAGACAATGGGGTTGGGACGACGTAGGGCGACACACAATTTACTCTAATACCATATTTCCCAAGCTCAATGGAGGCGTTCTTAGTGAGTCCGGCCACCGCATGTTTCGAGCATGTGTATGCATGAGAAGCCGCTGCTCCAACCACTGAGCTAACACTGGCTGTGGAGATTATGCTACCACGACCAGCTGGGATCATCACACGCGCAGCATGCTTTGTCCCTAGGAATGCACCTGTTATGTTGGTTCTGAGGACCCGCTCAAAGTCGGCCACATCATTCTCAAGAATGGACCATTTGGCTGGATCACTGATGCCTGCATTGTTGAACATGATGTCGAGCTTTCCATGGGTGGTGATGGTGTAGTCGACGGCGTTCTGAACATCGGTTTCGTTGGTGACATCGCAGTGGATGAAGGAGGCAACTGAAGTGCCCAAGTCCTTACATACAGAGTGACCAAGTTCATCTTGTATGTCTGCAATTACAACTTTCGCGCCATGGAGGCAGAATAGCTTGGCAGTGTACTCACCAATGCCACTGGCACCCCCTGTGATCAATGCTACCTTGCCTTCCAATCTACATGCAATTGTCATGAGTAGGTATGGAATGAGGAGAATTTAATATGGAAAAATGAAACTTTCATGGAAGAGAAGCATATGAAATGCTTTCATTAAAGTACTTATTGTAGGTGGAAGTTCTGGTTGTAGATGAAGTTTGAGTAAAAAACAATCCTCATCAAATGATAAAATCCATCAATGTAAGGGCCATAAGATTTGAAGATAAAGTATGGGTGATTCAATCCAATGGTAATTGTGATTCTGATTAGGATCAAATTTGGGCCAAGTACCAATATAAGACATGGTAGGTGAGTGTCAACAATTGCAGACGTTTAAATGATATGAGGGTCCATTTTCATGTACTAAATTAAATGAGCATCACTGCTTAGTTAGATAAGAACACTACATGGATTGTATCTGGACCAAATATCACTTAAATTTCCAGGATCATAATTACCATCTCAGACTCCAATAGAAGATGGCGATGATAAAATGGTCAAACCATTCATTGAATCCACTGAAAAATTGAAACTGAGGCTTAGTAGAACTTTCCATACCAAATTTCAAGTCTCCCATGAAAATACTCACACTTCTACTTAAATTAGATGAGATATGGTTTCAGGAAATGATAGAAGATTGGCCAATATTCAAGAAAAATTAGATATTAGATTCTTCAGACTCCCAAACCACTGTTAGCTCAGTGGCAAGGACCCCATCTAACCATCCACCCTATCAGATAGCTGACTCTTTGACCTAGACCAAATGATAGTCCAACCCATTCAGTTTTCAGTAGTAGTATTTTGTAGGACTTGGACTAAATAGGCTTAGTTTTGTTGAATTTGGCCCAGATCAGATCCTAAGCACTCTCCCGGTAGCTCTAGTTTCTTTTTTATCACCGCAGCTTAGCTTAGGGAGCTGGGACCCAACCCTCTGGTGAGGGAAGTAGAACTCGGATGAGGTAAGAGAGCCCTCTGGCGAGGGAAGTAGACCTCGGGTGAGGTAGGACAGCCCTTGGGTGAGAGAAGGTAACCACCCAGGTTCAAACCCTAGGCAGCCAAGTAAAAACTGTCACCTCTTACCGTTGGGCTAAGAGGTCGTTCTTGCCGGTAGCTCTAGTTACTGCTACTGGTTATGACAAAGATTAGAATGGCTAATCAAGTTAGCTTAACGCTCTAACCTATTTGTGTGTAAATCAAGTCATCAATACTCGGTTTACAAAGATCCTAAAGACCCAAATCATTTCTAATTCTAGCCCATTTAGTCATCTAGCCCAGTTTATTAGCATTGAATTTGTCATAGGATAGTGAAGACCATCATCATTTAGTTATCAGGCATAATATTTCAACCCAGATCGTCCAGGCCTACAAGACTGATCTAGTTTAGTCCATCTAGTAAGCTGGATTTGGGCTAGGCCCAGTTTGGCCCTGCCCAAGTGCATTTCTAGTCTTGAGTCCAAAGCCCTGTTTTTTTGTGTAACAATTTCTCAAAAAAAGGAAATAAAAAGCCACATGTATCTGTAGATTGTTTTTTTCCATGGCCAGATATTTAAATCCTCATAAATTGGAGTCTATATCCTTTCCAGCTGAAGATATGTACTCTATGGGCTTTTATAAAAGAGGACAAATAGGCATGTTTCTAGAAGGGTTACTGTGAACCGGGCCAGCCTGAGCCTATAAGCAGTGGCAGACCTAGGATTTTCGTTTGAGAAGTGTGATTGCGAATCTTAATAGGTAGTTTGGTTTTGGCGGCAAACCTAGGATTTTCATGTAGATTTTGAGGATTGGCCCCACAATTCTTATTAGATTTTTTGAAGCTCACCGTGGTTTAATAGATAGCCAAGCTAGCTATTATTTGATATAGCGATACATGATCACTGTACCAGCAATATGTATCGGTTTTTTGGTGGGCCTTTCTTGGTCTGACACCAGGATTGAAGTCATGTTATCAACTATCATGAGTCGAGAACATGGGGTTGCCCGGTTGACTAGGAACCCACTTCTCACCTTAGTATCCATGGATCAATCCGTAGGTACCCTTTGACAGCGGGGGGTTAATATATCTAAAGGGAGTGTTTGGATCGGTGCATAATATAATATCAACAAGTTTAAATATTATAAGATTTCATTATCATATAATAAAATAATGTCATATTATTATATTGTGTCACTTATGGTGTTTGAAAATCTTCAAAGATTTTAATATACCTTCGAAGTGTTTGACAATTTATAAAAAAACTCACAAGATGATGTACCAAATAAGAAATGGAGAGAATATACTCGATTGACCCAACACAGGACCTACTAATTAGTAATTACAGGTGTTAATAATCATGGTAGGACCCATCTATTGGAAAAAGAAATATAAGATTACAATCACAAAATATATTGGTAGTCATCATATTAACGGTAGGAGAACTATCAAATAGTGGGACCCATTCAATGATGGCAAACTAATAATTACATTCACACAATTCAATCTTGATAATCACGGGGACCCGGCCAATTTTAGTAGTATGGGACTCACCTAATGTTGGTAATCACAATGAAAGCCCCGAGCGTGACATTTGTAGGATAAAACTTATGGCCATTTTAACTAATGGTTGCTCATGAACCCTCCTATGGTTTTTACTCAAACTCTCCATTCGTAGTTAGAAAAAGATTTTTTAAAGATAATTTTATACATCATATCCTTGAATAATGTAATATGAAGGTTTTTGGAAGAAAGTGAAATATTGTAAATTATCTTGTTTCCAAACACCCAGGATGGAGTTTCTTAATGCGGGAGCAAATACTATTATCTCCCAGGGATGGGATCTCTAACATGGATCCCAACCGCCTTGGTTGGATAAAAGAAGATATAAAATTCTCATGAGTCCAAAACTAAAACCATTTTTTAAAAGATTAGAACAGTAAACACAGGACTGTTTTCACAGATATGCATACCTTCTTGCCATGGGAGAGTGAGTTGAGTTGCTGCTGTTGCTTTCCATGGTTGAGGCAGTCCTGAGTACTGAGTCTACTTTGTGAGAAAGAAGTCATTGTTTCTCTTCTTAAACAAAGCATTTAGAGGAATCTTTAATTTCATTACAAATCAGCCAGCCACCTAATTGCTGTCACTATTTGTCTCTTTCTCCATCATAGGAGATTTGGATAGGAACCTTCATCCTGTTTTTAACAGTGATATTAACTTCTTGTTTCAATGAAACAGGGATCCGGACTCACAACATAAATGATAGATCTCAATTTGATTCAATTGCTATTTTTACATAATCTAGAGCATGCATATATATATATATATATATTTATATATATATATGAATGGCAATATATTTTTAGCCTTCTCTTTGGATGCCCCCTAAAAAGATTATGAGATAGGATGATCATCAAACAAAGATAAGCTTGTAATAATGCACAATCTATATAAAGCTCTTTCAATCTATATAAAGCTCTTTCAATCCAACCATCAAATACATTTATATTATCCCCACTAGGCCCCACAAGAAAGGTGACCTAACAAAATTTTTTATTTTTTTTCTAGAGGTTGGTCTTATCACTTCTTGAACATTTGTGATTTTTGGGGACAGCTGATCAAGACAGTGGGCCCCACAAACTCATTTGTGGCACATCCACACGTGTGCCTCACTTGATGAATGTGGACAACTACACCCCTTGAAAATACTGTTTGCCATATGTACATGATATCACTGTTGGTGTAATTTATGTTGATTTCATTAATAAAATCTTGTATGATTTGACTAAAATATATTAAAAAAATACTAAATTTCCCATGCATTTGTTTCCATTTATTAATCATCAAATTAAAACAGAGGCCATGTCTCTGTTCTTTCTTCCCTTCTTGCATGCATTGACCACCAATTAAAATACAATCACTACGTCATTACCATGTCACTAACCACGCCACGTGTCAAAAACCCATGGCTATCTTATTAATAGTCTTCATATAAAAGGAAAAAGAGTTGACTATATTGTTATTTATTATTTGATATTGTAATTGAATATAGCCTAAATTAGTTCGGCCACATACATGGAAGATTGAAATAGCCTTTGTACTATAAATTTAAAAAATTATCTTTCGAATTACTAAAAAACCATGTTTTTCTCTATACTGGACTCTAAAAATAACTTTCCCCTCGCAAAGTTTGAATATTTCCCAATAGCTACAGTTATAATATTTTTAGACTTAATTACCCATAGTGTGGGCTATGACATAAGAAAATTACATTTTGTGAATGAGTTTGGAATTTTGGCAAACTTATATGATTTAAATGAGAATGTATATAGTGTTATTATATAATTGAGGAGTGGTGATTTAACACGCATTTTCTTAAATATGTAGTGAATAAAATAGTTCTACATTTAAATACTAGCAAAACAAGATATTACATAATTAAATATTATAATATTGTAATATTGTAGTATTGTTGTTGTTTGGCAGTTTACAAAAACTTTAATAGATTTTGAATTAAGTTGTTTTTCCAGTTATCCCATATTATAATTACATTAATTCAAGAATTACATCAATTTTCAAATCAAAGAAATGATAAATAACTTTATGATCTTATTTCAATTTTTTGTTTTAAATGACAAGACGACAACAATATTTCCTAGGAATTGAATTCCATGAAAATAAAAATTATAGAATTATATTTCCAAGATAAGGACTCAAGGTAAACTGGGTTTCTTTGATTTTCTAAGAACTCTATTCATGCAAACAAACATGTTATAAATTTCAAGATAAGGGAATTAATGGTAAAATGATCGAGTTCCTTTGGATTTAATTTCATGTAAGCGGATAGGTCCTATCTTTCATGGCACAGTGGATTCATTTGAATTTTTAGAAATTTAGATCCATATGAATTGACTGGCTCAATCATATTTTGACAATAATGAATTCATTCATTTAAATTATCAAGAATATTCCAGTTACATGCAAATAAACAGGCCATGTTATATATTTAGGATAAGAAATTAGTGGCAAAGTCGTTCTTATAATTCCTAAAATGTATTTTAATGCAATCAAATCAACCCAATCAAGGCAAGCAACTAAAATTTCATGAGTCTTCCATCCTCACCATTTATCAATCAATGTGATTTTTGGTGTTATGACCCATAAAATGTACCTTCGGATTATGGACAAAAAAACCCATTTTTTTAAAAAAAAGGTGGAGAAATACTTAATTTATCTTATTCAAGGCCCACCTTTCATTAGTCAAAGTTGGTCATATGAACAACCATTCCCAAATCCCATTGCATTCATTGTATTAGATTTCACTTCAATATGTGAACGTGGATTGTTCACAAAAAGGTGGGCCACACATGTCACCATGACCCAAGGTTTGGTAAAGGAAGATGAAAAGATAAATTATATCAAGAGTGAAAAAAGGAAATGCAAGGAATGGAGATGCCTCAAGAAAACAAGATCTAGGTAGTTTTGTCATTTCACTTAGCATGGAGAAGGTCCAAGGAAAATGACACTTTTTGGGAAAGGGAAGGGGAAAGTCATCTATAAAGGTAAGCTATGGGAAAAAATCTCCTCAAAAAAGTAAAGGATCAACAATAATTATAGCTAAAATAGTGAAGAAAGTTAGAAAACAGAGTAGCTTTGGAAGTGATTTCAAATAGAGTTAAGTTGAGAACTTAATGTTTCCATTCTTTCCTAAGTCATGATCATCAAGGGTCCCGTGTGCTTATTCATACAAATAAGAGAGGGATATGTTTGTGAGACGAGAAGATTCTGCAAAAGAGAGAAATTGTTCTAATTTTCTATGAAACTCTTCCCCTTTTTTTTTCTTTTTTTTTTTTTTTTTTTCTTTTAGGACATTGCATTTGATGATATGGACAAAGTGGGAGATTGGCAGATGTGTTAGAGGCCCACTCGACAACACGCCTCCTATGATGTATGAAGACTAAGGAAGTTCAAGCAATTTAAGTTTTATATTTTATCTCAGAGTTTAAGTTTAAATCTGTTTACGACTTCCCTGTACTCTCTAACAATTGTTCCCCTTGGAAAATGGAAAAAAAAAAAAAAAAGACTTCCTTGTACTCTCTAACAATTGTTCCCCTTGGAAAATGGGAAAAAAAAAAAAAAAAAAAACTTGAAAATGATGATGGTCCACATCAATTGATCAGAGGATGAAGATTGAACATGCAGTATCTCCCAACTTCATTGTCTTTCTGGGTTGTACATGGGCCAGGCTGAGATAGGCTGAAAGTTAAGCCCAACTACAATATTACTTGATTAGTTAATAGTTATAATGCCTAATATTCAGGCCCAGGCCTAGTCTTTGGACTGTAAAGCCAAGACCATCATTGAAACATTGGGCCCATTCATATTGCATTTGTTGCCTTATCAGGCCTTGGACTCCTATGTATTCCATTTCTATGTATTTTGTACGAATAAACACTCCCTCAATTGCGAGTGTTGCTGGTAATAGA
Source organism: Camphora micrantha (assembly GCA_003546025.1). Taxonomy (NCBI): domain Eukaryota; kingdom Viridiplantae; phylum Streptophyta; class Magnoliopsida; order Laurales; family Lauraceae; genus Camphora; species Camphora micrantha. The sequence goes on along the minus strand of QPKB01000009.1, from coordinate 10,989,639 downwards.
CACCAAAATCCTCTTCAACAAGATTTTTCTTTTTATGTGAATGGGAAGCAGTATTCATTAAAAAGGAGGCAAATATACAACAACACGGGATCTTCTGGTAAAGATCCTCCAAAGGGGCATCCCCCATTGAACAATCGAAAGATAATAGCTAAAAAGTCCGAGAAACAAGCCAAAAAAAAACAACTTTAAAATAGGCCGTAAATGATTACAAATGAATTTCTATAAGATCTCGAAAGGTGCTTTTTTTCTTTTGTCTCCACTATCCTGAGAGGATGAAGAGGTGGATGCATGATTCCCTTCAATTAGAGGTAGGAAGCTAGATTCTAACTTCTTAAAAAAATAAAAATAAAATAAAGCTTAAGCATCATGAACGAGCCAGGTACACCTAGCTACTTTCATGCATGATGATGTTATAAGTGGCAGGTAACAACCTCAGCTTCTCAGCCTTTGTAGCTAGCTAAAAGTCTAAATGATTACAAAGTTGCTCATTTTATATACATTAACATTTCTACCCATGTACTATGCACAATTAAAAAAATATGATCATAAACACTTTTTTTAAACACATGCACCAAAGGGGACCATCATATCTGCATTTATATATGCATAGACTTCTACCAATGGGACCATTAACATAAGTCTCCTCCCTCTTCCATCTTTGCTCTCTCACATCCACCACCAATCTTTTTTAGCTTACTCTCTCATCTTCTTTCCTAACCTCAATGTCGCCTGAGCTTAAAAGAACCACTTCCAAAACTAGTTGGAAGATTGTAAGGTCTTCTACACATAGATCAGTAGTTGCACCCACATCCTCTCCTGCAAACTCCCCTCAATCACTCATCCCAAAACAAGTCACCACCACCCCATTCCCAAAACAACGAAAAGCCTTCACCCTGAACACTATTGTACACTCCCTCCTGTCCATGGTCTCAATCCCATCCTCCATAATTCCCACATGCGGGTGGCTGGCCGTCCGTCCCTTCGCCCCTTCGGTGGGCCGCCGTGTGATCGGCACGCTCTTCGGCCGCAAGCACGGCCATGCGAGCCTTGCGATTCAGCTCGACCCGCGATCGGATCCGGTTCTTCTCTTGGAGCTGGCCGTCTCGACGTCCTCCTTGGTCAGGGAGATGGCGTTGGGAATGGCCAGGATCGCGCTTGAGTGTGAGAGGGGTGCGACCGCAACCGCAAGGGTGCAATTGGTCCAGGAGCCATTGTGGACCATGTATTGCAATGGAAAGCAGTGTGGATATGCGGTGTCTCGCACGTGTGGGGAGCCTGATTGGCATGTGTTGAGGGCTGTCGAGAGGGTGTCGGTGGGTGCCGGGGTGCTGCCGGCGGAGGAGAAGGGCCGGGGGCAGGTCATGTACATGAGGTCTAGGTTTGAGAGAGTGGTGGGAAGTAAGGACTCTGAGGCATTCTATATGTTGAACCTTGAAAGAAATGGAGGGCCAGAGCTAACAATCTTTCTGCTGAGGATATGAAGATTGATTGCATGCTGTAATACTTAGATCTTTGTTTTGAGGGGTTGAGTCCATTGGACTTGTAATATCTGTAAAATTTAGCGTAGAGAAGCAGTTATAAAAGAACTTATTTCACTTAGAGCTGCACTCATTGATTTGAGTTGACTCAAGGGCATTGAGTTTTACTGAGTGTTTTTGTTTTCATTTTTTTATAGAGGAGTTTTACTGAGCTATAGCCAAGATCATGATCAAAGCACTTGAAGTAAGACTCCGGATGCTCCGAATCTCTCGTTCACGCACCCATGTCCATGAGTGAAACTCCCAAATGGGGCTCACTTAATTTTAAAAATCGAAGCACCTACAAAATGGATGAACTCTCTTCGGATGGGATATTCTCAAATTTTACTTCAATAGAAGTTGGTCCAGCATTAGATTGATCACATAACAAAAAACGTGATAACAAGATCTCGAGCAATCCAAACCCGCCAACACACCTATCCCCTTGAATTGACACATTTGAAACTGATCCTATCATAAATTGCTGGTGGATTTTGTCCCAATAAAAATGCACGTAAATTAAAGAACTTTGTACTTTGACTACCTAAATCAAGAGTCAAGATTAATTATATAGTTAGAGTTATATGCGGCCAAGCCCTAACCCACACCATAAACCCAACCCCCCCCCCCCCCCCCCCTCTATGTGTGACTCGAACTCATGCACTCTCACCCTTCAAGAAGGGTGTTTGGTGTCCCTAACTAGTTCGTCGGAACTCGAGACCATACCATACAATAAATTTCATTCCCTCTACCCTTTTGATTGACATGCATCTAAGCGGTCTCCTTTGGACATGCTCAAAAAATCTGAGCTGATTTAGCATTCCTTTAATCTATACAAATAATAGTTGTATATCATATAGTGAAGTGGGTCTTGAATGATGCTCCAAGCTAGCAACTAATCAAGGGCCTTTTTCTTTACAAGAATTTGCCATGTTGGTGTTTTTTAGACATTTTGGGGCATCTTATCCCATAGTATTTTGTAAATGCCATGTTTATTCACAAGCATTTCAAAATTTTTGCTACCTAAAAGGTCTCAAATGACCCCTCAGAATTTCAAGAATTCCAACCTATTTGCTTTTTGGTGAAATTTCTGAATGCTCAAGTACAATAGAGCATTTAGAAATTCCACCACTTATGAGAATCTCAAAATTCTCTAGACAGGATTTCCATGAATTCCAGCAAAGAAACAGGCCCGTGGGGACAAGTACATTTATTATTTGTTAGACAGAGTTTACACAATTTTTCTCTTTATTTTGTGATTTTAGGAAGTTTTTTCTTTAAAACAATTCAAAATTTTGCTGGTTCTCTTTGTTTTTTGTTTTTTGTTTTTTTGTTTTTTTTTTTTTTTTAGAAAAAGAAGAATTTTAGAAGAACTTTTTTAATTGGAGGATTCCTTGAATCTTAGAATTTTTAAAGTTGTAGACGAAATTGAGTTTGGTTCACTATTCTTTCTATAGAAAGTTTTTCGAAAACTGTTAAATTTTGGCGTTTCACAACACAACTAATATACAGTTTTAGAGTTTTCAATGTGATACTATAATTGCTAATTTTGATAATGCACTTAGGATATGATGAGAAACCGAAACTTAGTTGAGCTTACCTTTCATAGTTCATTTGTGTGGTTTTCAGAATTCCTAACAAGAATTTGCTATGTTGGAATTTTTGGGACATGATGTGACATCTTGTCTCCTGACATTTAAAATGCCATGAATCTTTCGCAATAGAATCTCAAATTTCAGCCACCTAAAAGGTTTCAAATGACCTCTTGGAATTCCCGGAATTTCATTTTTTTATCTTTTGTTAGAATTTCAAATGCTCCATTGAGAGGGGGGATTTGTAATTCCACCTAAAAGAGACAACTTTTGGAGAAGTTGAAATTCCTACATACATGACATGCCCATAAGGTACCATGGCATGGACTATGGCCTTAGGATGCAACCATTACATTTTTTTTTTTTTTTTTTTTTGCAGATGTAATAAATCTTTGTTTGTTTTTACTGTCCCTTGATATTATAAGATCTTCGTTTACATGATCACTTCAAAGTGGGTCCCACTTGATGAATATATGATTCGGATAAAAAACCTTGTATTCCAATTGATCATAGTTATGGCCCAAATAGTCACAAAATCTGTTCTAAAAACCTGGAATATATGCCCTTTGGAAAGCCAAACCATTCCCACAAAAATCTATTTATCAAGAAAATGTCTGCAGGTATTTCTCACGGAAATATAACTAAAATGTCACAAAAATAAATTAATTTTTTAGATAATACAAAATAGACATAGGATACTGCTAAAAACTATTTTTATTTTTACATTTTACTTAAATTTCCAATTTCTTGACAATTTCACGATTTTTTCTCACGTCATTTTCAAGTTTCTGAAGTTTAATTTTTTTTTTTTCATAATATTATCAGTGAAATACTGCTATAGATAACATTGTGATGTCATGGATCCCCACTCTCCGGAAAATAAAGAAGCTCACCGGATTTCCACATGTGGATGTTTCATAGGAGAAAATTTCCCTCACAATGGTTAGTCCACACCAGCTTGAATTATTTCACTTGTCTAAGCTGAAATATTGTGCACAAAGTTAACTATAACTATTTTTAGGTACATTTTTCAGAGGATTAGGATGATTGGATCAGGGCTAGCTCGAGACAATTTGAGGCCTAAAGCGACAATCCTAAATGAGGTATTTTCTATGTTTTAATATTATTATAAATATTTTATTTAAAATTTATTTTTCTTGCTTTTTAGTGATGCAAAATTACTAATTAAGTTTTTATATTCAAGTTTTGCTAACCTATCTTAAGTCCACCTCCAAAACCCACATGAAAATTTTGGGCCTATCCCCAAAACTCATATGGAAACCTTGGGTCACAAAATCCAACTACTTATTTGGATCTACCCCACATAAACAAAAATCTTGACTCTGCCACTAGTGGGGCTCGGAGCATTTTCACCTGCGCACGATGTGCATATACACCGTCAGGACCATCCAAGATGGACTTCAGAGGTGTGGCCCACGTATTTGATGTTCTAGATGCACTGTGAGCAAGTGAATAAATTCTGGTGGGGGCCCGTTGTTTATCTTAAATTTTAAGATCTATTATTTGGGCCGAAATTCCAAGCTATGGGTCTATTACAACCACATCATGGATCTGAACGGGCCCTTCCCTATTTAAATATGATACACAAAAATAATGAGAAATGCTTGTGAAACAAGTTCATGAATGAATGTATGGTTGAGATTTGATACGCATGAACTGTTAGAAATATAATGGTGTGCTAAAATTAACTGGACTCCTAGAAATAGTATTATAAGGGGCAAATTTGAAAATATAATAGGCCATTAATGACACTTTAAGGCCCCATGAAAATCTTGATTGCATCTTCTCAAGAGAGAGTTATTATGGGGCCTTATATTTTGGGGAGAAAAAAAAAGAGATGGCATTGGCAAGTTTGGTTTTTTGGAATTTCAAAAGATCTCAACTGCTATTATGGGGCCTTTTTTTGGGGCCTAAAGCAATGACTTTGCTAGCTTTATAGTAAAGTCGGCCCTAGATTGGATACAGTAAAGTGGGCCTCTTTCAATCACCCCTCCACCTTAGTGCCCAAAGTACCTCTTAAGCTCATACCCTGTAGTTCTCCACCCGACCACCGTTCATCAAATGTGCATTCATCAAGTAGGACGTGTTTCTTTTCATGGAATTGAAAGTAGGTTCCATCAAAGGATGATTAAAAAGGTGATGAGTGGAGGATATAAGACAACGATGTAGATGGGACTTGGAGCTCAAGTTTCCTAGGATCTGGTTTACATGTGATGGCTGGACATTCATTTCCCACCTGCCTTTCATTCATTTCCCTAGGCCTCCCCATATGCATAGAATACATATGAATTAATGGGCAAATGACCTACAATGAAGATTATTAAAGAAGTGTGGGTTGAAGGATATAAGGTAGCAATGTAGATGCGACTCACACTTTCCTAAGATTTTTTGAATTTCCGGGGTGATGATTGGGGTATACATGTCTCCCTCTGATCCTTCATTTTTAATCACTTAGAGTATGTTTGGTACTAGGAAAGGAATCCATAGATCTAATGATTCTTCACTACCACTTGACCAAGGATTTCTCGTTGGAGATTTTTATAGTTGAGGATTTCACATTGATATTGGTGTGTATTGATGCATATAGCTGAGAAAAATAAGATTTTGTGTATAAATCCACTTAAGTGAGGCTTTTCAAATCTTATAGAGGGTGGTCGGATCTGAAAGTCCTAACAAATGAAAATTTTCATTTGTCCAAATTCTCAGAAATTTACTATTGCCAAACATGGATTTACCACAACTTTAGGGAAAACAAAAGTCTTTTCCCAAAAGATTTGGTTGCCAAACGTGACCTTAGGTCTCAATTGATAGCCTAAGAGGAGTCCTTAGAGGATTCATTCATCACCAAGGACTTCTTCTGAAGAAGATTCACTGCATTTCACATTTGGCAAATGATGTGCTCAAAATAATTAACCGCAATCGCACAAATTTCTATTAATTAGATAATGGCAAGTACGGGTCAATTCGCATGGATTTGTAGATTCAAGATCCAAAAACCCTCAATCAATTTTCACACTAGGGATTTTGAAAAGACAATTAATCAAGATAATAATAACTAAAATACTATCAAATGAAATTAAAGCAAACTGATCAGAGAAAGAGAGATCAGGGTATTAGATTCTACCAAAATAGATTTACTCATCCTAAAATTATTTTCTAACCTTATCCCCATAAAACTAACCCAATGAGTAAGCAATTTCCTTGGATTGGAAGATTTAACTTTGAAAACCCTTTTTATTAAAAATCAAATTCTCTAATTAGTACCTAAAGACTCTATTCACTTCAATATGTTGAGACTCTAATCACTATTTATCAAGATCAAGCACAAATCATTAAAGGATTATAACCTAAACATGATATGTTGAGATCAAGCATTAGAAGTAAAAGATATTTCATATAACATTTAAAAATAAAAAGTTGAATAGCATTCATGAAGGAGAACCTATTATATCATTAAGCATAATGAGGAAGAGACATAGAAAAATAATAAGGAAACAATCTCACTGATTTTGGTTTCCTCGTCCACTCTAACCTACGGATTGGCTAAGTATTATGGAATAAGCAAAAATAAAGAAACAAAACTCCATTATTGAAAGTCATCAAAGTTTTTTAATACACCACTCAATATTCGCCTTCCTTCAAATAAAAATTAAAGCATTAACTTAATAATCCTAGAGCAAGAGAGTGCCTTCCTTTAAAAAGAAACAAATACAAAAAGGAAAAGAAGGAAAAATCACTCAAATTCGTCATCCCTTGCATCCCTCCATTTGACAACCTGTTTTGACCCTCAAAACGTCAGAATTAGGAGATTCTCGTGAGACATGAAGTTTTTATCCTTTGAATCCTCTTTCCAATGCATTCAACTTATTCTTAATTGGAGTCTTGAGTCGAAAGTTATGATCAAAATAGTAAAGCTTGCGCATGCATATCAGCAAACACTAAAATCTATGAATTTATTAGCATAGCGGAAGCATGAAAAGAAACAGAACAACGAAGAAGATCATCATCTTCAACCTGATATCAACACTTTGACTCCACTGGGAAGAGATGAAGAAACCTTAAATGAAAATATAATTCATATTATTCCATAAAAAGAAGCATTACATCACTTTTATAGTCCCGAAATCCTAAATTATCCAAAATAGCAAACATACCAAAAATAGTAAAAAATAAAAATTATGTCAAAGTCCCTCGACCATTCCTAAATGACTTTCTAAGACCTTTGACAAAGACTTAAACTCAAACACACTAAAAAAGACCCCCTAAAATAAGCAAAATGACAACTTTCTACAAATAATAAGTTTTGCATAAAAAACTACATTTTGACCTTTGAAACGGTGTAATGTGGCCTCCAATGACCTCAACCGCCTATGGCGGTTGCCAAGTGCGTAGAGCTTGTCGATTGCTTTGAAATGCATAGTTATGGGACTCGTGATGATACCTGGATCAAAAGTTATGGCCTTTTGAAGCTGATACTATATATTTAACCTTCCGGCTTGATTTCCTGCGATCTTCTTGTTCCATGAATGCTTCTGCAACTTGTTCTACATCATTTATATATATTAAATCCAACAGTCACAATTTTTTTTTTTAAATTACTTTTTAAGGTGTGGACATTTCGCAAATATCTTGAAGAATATGAGAAATCAATGACTGAAAGTTCACCCACTAATTTTTTTCGACCTTCTAAACATGATTAACGGTTCAGATTGTGATAATGAGACCCATAAGGTGGGGTTCTAAAGAAAAAAAATGGTAAACTATATTTTACAGCACCTTTCACTATTCATCCACAACTTAGTAGCCATTTTTTGCACTGTAAATGATGAACGGTCATTAACTTTTTGCCATATTTTCATGCTCTATGACAAATTAAGTTGCCAGATTTGAACCCATACCCATTTTAGGCCTTCGGAAAAGACTGAACTATTCAAACTTTGCAAAAGGGGGTGCAAAAACCTAGAAATCATGATCCAACGGTTTGGACATTATTACAAATATCTCAAACTATGAAGAATTGACGACTGATATTTGACTACTGTTTTTGACCTTTCACACATGATTAACAGTTTTGACTTTGATTGTGGACTCATACAGTAGGGTTTGCAACCAAAACATGTAACATATAAGTTACCACCCAAATACAAAGTTGTTCGTCCGCTTTTGATGTTGTAGTTCTTCACTTGCAAGGAGAGAGAAAGTCGAATGGCGAGATGGAGATTGATGAATCATTGTTAGGAGGCATTTTTGAGGGTTTAGGAGGATTTGGAAAATTCTCTCTTGATTTTCCTCTATTCAACCATACACGAAGGGCATGTTTAGGTAATGTCTTTGGAGAGGAATCCTCTTGGTTTTCATCGATCCTGAGAAAAATCTACATTTGGGTGAAAATAGAAAAAGCGAGAGAGGATTTTCTAAATCCTCCAAACACATTGAATTTTACAAATCCACGGAGGGAAAGAAACACCTGAATCACAAGGGTTCGTTTGGTTGCAAGTATTTGGAGAATTCATGTCTGCTAGAATTTGGATAATTGAAAATCTTGGAATTTGGAATGCTGCTATATTTCGCATGAATTCCGATTCCTTGTTTGATTCGTCTGTAGTTTCATGCCTGATAATTCAATTTACCCTGAATTCTTTAAATGCATTATTTGGTAACTAGCCAAAGATTCTTTGTTTTATGAACTAATCTTAGCCATACAATTAGTGCTTATGAAGGCTGAGATGAAAATGCTTAGCTTGGAAGGGCTACGGAACCAGCTATTGGACTCAAATTTTAGTATTTCTAAGAAACTTCTTATCAAAAAGAAGGGAGCATACCAACGAAAATTGAGAGCCCAACAACCATGAGGGATACCATTTTTTAAGCATGGTTGAAGATACATTTCATCAAACAACTACCAAACTATAACATATGCCACTGTTCAACTATAAGACACATTACATCAAACACCTACAGGGCAACAACATATGCCTCTCTTCAACTATAAGGCATATTTAATCAATTACAAAGAAATAATCATCTTCCAACAAATGTCAAGTTCTTCTCATACACTACACAAAATAAATCAATACTTGTTACAACAAAGCTCCTTTTCTTCCTTTCATCAAGGATTTCTTTTTTATCCATTTCTTGGAGCAAGCTACCATCTAACACAAAGCAGACATGACACCATCTAAATTAAAAGAAAAATTGAGTAAGTACCACATTTGAAAGCTCATATCTCAAATAATCATAGAATCCATAGAAAATTAATGTTGTTGATAGAAACACAGACGACTTCAAAGTAACATGATAAACAATAACACAAAGTAACATAATAAAATGGTAGCATCAAAAGCACAGACTCTTGAAAGCACAAAACTCTGGATCCCCATTTTCAAAACCCTTCTTCAAACAAAAACAAACCCCATAGTCCCAGACCATAATCTTGAATACAACTAAAAAAGAAACCACCTAACTTGAAACCAAATATGAGGAGGGCACAACGTACTGGGCTGGAGAGAGAGACAAAAGATGAGTGGAAAGGAGTTGCAGAGGGAATGTGGGTTTTTCTTATGAAGTTATAGATATTGAAGGTTTTGGGTGCACAGTGCCATCCATATTTTGATAGGGCTTAAAAATATCCGCCGGCTACCAGCCATCTCCGTTACTTTCCATCAAGGATGAGAAGAAGAAGAAGCCCCATTTCTGCTTGGTTCCTCACCAAACCCTAACATGAGAAGAAAGGGGTTTTCTGCTCAAGTTCATCATCAAACCCAAGCATGCAAGAAACCATTGGAATAGTAAATCACATAACTGAGAAATCATCTCTTTTTTAATCTGAGATCCCATCATCCTACCTTGCAAACAATCAATATTGAGAAAAAAAAATATAGAACAGAGGATGAAAGAGAAAGGGGATATGCTCACCAGAGAAAAAAATCAATAGAAAGAAGGTCTAGATTTGAATCTGCAAATGACCGTTGGAGAATCATCTTCTCGTCGGAATGAATGACAACAATTGGAATTCTCAAATGCTATTCCCCATCCCAACATTCCAAAACCCCATCGATAGCTGCGTCTAAAATACCAGGGTATCGCATATCCACACTTGAAACTCAATCAAACAAAGTATTTACCGACAGGAATTCAAAAACCCACCGAAGCCTGAAATCCTGTTAGGAATGCTAGTAAACAAACAAACCCAAGGAGTAACTACTCCTAGGTGTTTCCAAAACCTGTAATGCAGGAACTCGTCTCATAAAACAATCCTTATAGAGAATAGTATGGTTTTAGGGGAATGTAGAAATCTTCTAGATAGATGATTCCTCTCTATTTACCAAACATGCCCGAAAAGTCCTCGAAATTGAGATAAATCGGAGAGGATTCCCATCCTAGTATAGTAACCAAACATACTCTAATGACATACAAAGCCTTATATATATTTCTTAAAACTTTAATTACATGGAACAATCAAGCTCTAAGTTCACTTTTTTTTTTTTTTTTAAGGTGATGGTAAAATTATGACTCAAACGTCCTACCAGGGGCCAAACCAGAGGAGGCGAGGTTAAGTGTAGCTTCATAGTGGGGTCCACTCAATAAAAAAAAACACGAAAGCTTAAACCCTGTATGTATAAAAACAAGGGGATTTTACCAAATAATTGTTGTTAAACCTGTATTAATCGAATTTAATCACAAATACATCAAAACACCCAATTTGGTGTTCGTACACATTAAAAAGACAAATTTGCCCCCCGTTACTTTTTTTTTTTTTTTTTTTTTTTTGTGCGTGAGATATTGTTAGGGGAAAACCTCTCTTCCTCCTCCAGTGCCCCTCCACATCGAACCGCATCTCGCAGTGCAACGTCGTTTGGGCAAGGGACGACGACGACGAATAACTTTCTCGGACGACGGTTTTCTCTTTTCTTCCCAAACGATCTTCCCCTGAACGACAGGGCTTTTCCATCTTGTTCGCCGAGTGACAGCATCGACGGCGACCTTCCACCGAATGACATAGTTAAGGCTTTTTCTACAACCCAAAATCGTGAAATATTACACAAGGTATGTAAGAATCATTACCTTAAAAATTTCCTTTAATCTCCTACACCGGTTATGTGAATGAGGGGTAAAAGCATATAAATAGTTATGACCGTCTGATGGTTTTGTGGCTCTTGATGGAGGGTCCTAGACAGACGATGGACCCTACCATATGATCACATCTGCAAAATGAGATTTCTATTGAGTTTTTTGTTTTTAATGGGTGTTTGCTTTGATGGTAGTTTTTCTACAACTATTTTGATGGTTTTATGTTAGTCACCAATTGCTTGTAGAAATGTCTCAGTGGGTATTGTTGTTCATTCTCCCTCATGGGTTGACGATTTGATGTGAAATGAGTTTTAGTTTTTCTCCCCTAAAATGAGAAGAAACTAAAAGCCATTGAAGATATGAAGATCATTGTGACTTGTTTCATTCCAATGAAGCAGAAGAAGGGGATTTGTTATGGATTGAAGACCTTCCTTTTTTATGTTTAATCTTGTTATTGTAGAGAGCTATTTACTTTCTACTGATTAGATGGGTTGCATATAAAGGTTGAGTCATTGAAAACAATGCTCTTAGTCTGTTATAAATGAAATATAATGTGCTATTTTTCTGAATGGAGGGATCTAGATAAAGAGAACTATCCCAACTAGAAGTTGATGCATTTTACTAGTGATTAATATGTTCCTTCTGTTATGTGTTTATGTAGTTCTTCTGCTTAGTAAAGTTATACTCCCAATATCAAAAAATGAAAATTAACCTCTGATGTGAGCAATGTACTTGACCCTCAAGCTCTTAGGTTGACCCTGAAGCTCTTAGGGAGCCCCCAAATTGCCTACAAATCAACTTTAAAAAGAGATTGAAAGAAAAGACAACACTCTGTATAACCTGATGACCTCCAAATGAAATTACATGGACAATGGAATTATCAATGTTCTTCTGTAGTAATGATGGATTCGCTATGATTATAGCAATCATCAGCACTGAATAATTGCTCCTTCCCTCCAGCAAGGTTCACAAAATTCATAAGTTAAGCAATGCAAAGAATTTGTAAGTTGCCACCAACTAGAAAACTAGATGCCTCTGCTATTGTAGAGGCTTTGTAGGGATCTAGAGGCTATCATGTATGCGCCAAAACAAACTCTCAAAATTTTTATTCAAAGAACAAGATTGGAATCCCTCCTTACAGCTAACTGACTGATCTTAAAATCTCCTATTCAACTTTTGATTTGAACAATAGACCCCATTTTAATTTGACTCAGGATTTTAACATGATAAACCCTCTATTCCTAATTACACAATATAAAGAAACTTAAAAATAAATCTCATGAACCAGAACTCTTTCCGAGGCTGAAATTTCAACTGGTTAGAAATCACATCATATGTTAATAATGTGGACCTTATATTGTGGGTCTAGAAGGACTCCACTTGAGTTGACTAAGCGAAGACCTAGCTATGTTCATCAGCCTTGCAGAGGGCCAGACAGACGAGGCCACTTTAAGGTCCCCACTTTAAACGTCTATAGTGGTTATGTAAATGAGGGATAAAAAATAATAGAAATAGTTATGACTGTCTGATAATTTTGTGGCTCCTGATGGATGGTCCTAGACAGATGATGGGGTCTACCACATTATAACATCTACCAAATGAGAGTTCTAATGAGTTCTTTTTTTAATGAGCATTTCCTTTTATGGTAGTTTTACTACGACTACTTTGATGGTTTCATGTTAGTGACCAATTGTTTGTAAAAATGCCCCAGTAGGTATCTTTATGAACTCTCCCTCATGGGTGATGATTTGATGTGAAATGAGTTTCAATTTATTTTTTTCTAGAATGAAAGGAATCCAAAATCCATTGAAGATATGAAGATATTGTGACTTGAGATCATATTGTTAGAGACAACATCCATTAATTATAATTTTTTTAATTAATATCACTCTTATCTAAAAGGCCCAGTGGGTAGCGTAGGCTAACTGCAAGTCTATTTTCAGTCATTGCCTGTTTTTACAGTTTATTCCTTAAATGAAAATATTTCATGATGAATCGAACATATCATCCATGTGAGATATGATGGAATTACCATGATAGCATTGAAATACTTTTTCACAGAAATAGAATATTTAATTTTAATAACTTTTTTCATGGTCTCTACACATTGAAGTACTAGTGAACCACACCTACTGCACGCTAGTTGCCAATGTAATATGAACTAATAACTTGGCTGACCAATTGATCTCTCCAATACCAACCATTCTAAGCCCATGACCATATGCTTCAATTTCCATACTCAGTTCCAAACAGAATGTCAATCACCCAATCTGTGCCCTCAACAAGTCTTGCAAAAGATGAGGGCTCGACCTCCTTCCAAGAAAGAACTGCTCAACCAATAAAGCTCTCATTCGATTTTCCTTTCTTGTTTATTATCACTGTATATTTTAATGGAATGACCACAAAAATATTACTACTTGTATTTTTTTTTTTTTTGAAAAATTTGGTACCAGCTTGCTATATTTTAAAGGAAAGTCTCTATATTCTTGTATATATTTTTCGTAAGATTTGGTACCAGCTTGTTTTCTTATATTACTTTGAACGTATAAAAAATTTACAATACATATTTTTCCTACATCTCCCGCTTCAACTTAGTGGCCCATGTATCAATTAGATGTAAAAAATGCATTCTTGCATGGTAATATGCAAGAAGAAGTTTACATGAAGTTGCCTCCTGGCTTTGTGCCTCAGGTCAATGAGATAAAGTGTATAGACTCAAAAAGGCACTTTATGGACTAAAGCAATCTCCTTGAGCTTGGTTCAACAGATTCAGCCAAGCTATGTTGAGGTCTGGATATAAGAGGTGCCAATGAGATCACACGTTCATTAAAGGGAGTGAAGAGAACATTACCATTCTTTCCCGGGCCATCTTGGGATCCTACAAGGTAATTTGTTTAACTATTTCTTAAATATTTCATTTCATTTTCTGTTATTATATGATAAAAATTAAATATTCTAGGTCTTTGTCATCCTTTGTTTTTGTATTGAGATTTTTTTTTATATGAATTTTTAAAGGTAATCGGTAGATTGGAATGGAGAAACAAAATTAACATATCTATTCTTCATATTTTTTGTAAAGTTCTTTGTTTTTCTTTTTATGTATAGTGTTTTTAACATTTGGAATTTGGTTATAGGTTGTGGTTATACATCCCTTATATCGATTGGCGATTAAATGTTATGAAATGGGTGTAACTCTAATGAGTGTTGGTGCTGCATTAGAAACCACAACTACATTGTGCTGGATATGGTTTCTCCACTACTTTTTTTTCCGTAGAGATTAACAAAGACATCAGTTTTTAAATTTATACAGAAATTTACCATATTTCATTTGGATTTACAATGAATCATTATGGTACAAATGAAGCAAGTCCCATCGTTTCTTAGTCAAGTAACCTAGTTTTTGGAGTTGATTACATATCTTGTGATTATGGGAGACCTACAATTTCCTTATTAAACTCTTTGGTGTTTTTGGAGTGACTTCGATATCTTTTGATTTTGGGGGTAATAGAGTTGTTTTTTCCATCTCTATAGCAGTGAAGCTTGTAATAAGGACGTTCTTGTGGGGCTCATTAACATGCACAATTGCAGTCTCAATTCCTTTATTAAGATGAACTTCGGTATCTCAAGCTTTTGCTTCTATTCCATATATAACTTCTTTAATGCTAGTGTTATATGACTTTTAGTGTTTTTGCTCCTTTCACTGCTTTGTTCTGTCTCAATAACAGAGTCTCATATAGTTGAAACGGTTACAAAACTCCAAACACATGCACCAAGTTACATTTCTTCACAATCTAATTTTCTTGGAGTCCTTTTTTAAGGTTTTAATCCCATAATTATGTCTCCCCTCTTTTGCTCATTTGTTTGATTTCGAAGAAGACGGCATTATCTGAGCCGAACGCAAAGAAGGGTAGGAAAGAAAAGGAGGTAAAAGATCCAAACATACCTAAAAGTGCTCCAACTGCCTTCTTTCTGTTCATGTGTGCAACTCCCTCTTTGTTCTTTTTTATTTTACTTTTATTTTGTTCTCAATATAGATGATGGATTTTAATTGATCAGTTGCTTATTAAAGTGACATGTAACATATTAAAGTGACATGTACTTCTCCTTTATTGAATACAATTTAAAGATTGTTTAATTATGGATTGCATATAATTAAAATCTGTATCACTTGAATTGATGGGTTTATGAGCAATTTATATGGCTTCACTTAAATGAGTGCTTTATGGTAAGGATGACTTCAGGAAAGGGTATAAATTTGATGATGATGATGATGTACTTCCTCTTATTTTTGTATTGATGTAATTATATTCTATATTAAACTCACTTGTATTATTAACATCCTCTGTGAGGTTTTGAGAATTCCTTCACAAAATACTTACTATAAGAACCTGATATGCGGACAGGTTGCTATCTATTTCCCAGACTGCATAGTTGCATTTTTATTTGTTAATTATAGTTTTTTTGAAATCTATATTTGATAGCATACATTGTTGTTGCTTTAGGTTGTATTTTGGCTGAACTATGACTTACATCAAGTGTAGTAGTTTTTTTAGTAAACTGAATGAATATTCAATTTCTTGTGCCAACATTTGTAATTTTGAGTTCAAAAGTGGGGAAAGCAACACCCTTTTAGACAAGAATGCCATCTTATTCTTACCCTTTTAGACAAGAATACCATCTTATTCTTTTCATGTAGGATTTTTTTCTGACATGGTTCTGGTGTGACCTTTTTGATCTGTAGGAGCATTGGGAATTGCATTCGTTGCAACTAAAATCATCTTCGATGGTCATTTTATTGGGAACTAGGCCCTTAGTTACGCAGAGTGAGAAAGTATCCGAGGTCATTTTTCTCTTCGCATGTGGTTTTCAGAATTGCCTAAAGTTTTTGGAATCCCCTTCCAAGCAATCTTTCTTCAAAGTTCGGAACTTAAGAAGAAATTATCTTGGCTGGCAACTGTATGAACACAACATTAGGGTAGGATCAGTTTTCTCTCTGTATTTATGAAATCTGTCTCCACTTTCACATCATGTTAATATTGAAGATTTTGGTTCTTTACTATGTTCACCGTGTGAAGATTCAAGCCCTTGCACTTATTGACAGTTTTCAATTCCTAAAGCAGATTGAGTTGGTTTCTCTTTTAACCAATTAAGTAAGATTAGTGGAAGACTTGCATATTGATGACGTAGTTGACCACCTTCCTATCTTTCTTAATCAAGAGATAGTATTAATTACTGAAAAGGGGGACTTTAGGAATGGAACTCTTTGTAAGTGTAGGATAGGCTTTAGGAGTAGCTTTCTTCTGTAGAGAACCCTTTTTTAAAAAATTATTTCTACAGTCGGTAAATAGCTTCTGGCTTATAAGTGTTTGAAGGCAAAGTCTCAAAAGAGTCGATGAAGTAATTGCCATATACTTGCACAATAGTGTTTGATATGCTGGCACATCAGTGTTTATGTATCTTAATACAAATTCATTGCTAATTGCTTGTTTGATACCTGAGGAGGACAAAGAAGGTGTAAATAATGGAAACAATATCGTTATAAGAAGATTTTGAAAATACAATCCCAGTTAAAATTCGTGAGTCTTTAATGTTGTTTATCTATCTCACTATAAAGTCATTGCCATTTGGGAGTTGGTGGAAAAAGTGCACCAAGAACCTATAAATAATGATAACGATATTGTTATCTCAGAAATTTGGAATTAACATTTTGGGTAAAATTTTTTAGCCTTTCTCCTTGCTTATGCTTCTCAATATAAAGAAATTGCCATTTGTTGTTTGGCAACAAAAAAATAGCCGAAGAGCCTTTAAATAATGCTCCATCTTCCCACAATGAGGGCATGATCAATTTTCTATGTGTATTTATGAAATGTGTCCGAAGTTTCGTATCATGTTGATATGGAAAATCTCAGTTCTTTGTTTTCTTCACATTGTGTAGGTTTACTTCTTGTCCCACAACTCCAAAAAGAGAAATCCGGTTGACTTATAAACCACATTTTCCATTCCCCTCCTGTTTGGTTTGGGGGAAAAATTAACAGCCAGTCAATGGTCATACATAAAAACCTCTGAATCACTGATGAGAAAAGTGACCCAATATTTACTCATATCAATAACATTAGCAAGGGATGTTTTTTCTAAAATTTAAAGGACTATGAGTGAAAGCTCCATCTCTTACTTGAAAAAACTAAATGTACTTTAGATTCAGTTAGGATGGAGAGAGTAATTTGAAGGGGAATAATACCATTTGGTTGTGTCCTTGTTTATGATTATCAGTATAAAGGCATTGTAATTTAGTTGTCTGTCACAAAAAACCGACGAAAATCCTATAAATATCAGTAACGATATTGTTATCAGAAAATTTCGATAAAAATAATTGTTGGCAAATTTCGTGGGTCTTTCTTAATGTTTATGTACCTTAATATTTAGTCATTGTCAATTGGTTGTTGGACCAAAAAATTGGACCAAGAACCTATAAATAATGATAGTGATATCGTTATAAAAATAACTTGGAAAGAATACTTCTTTGTGAAATCTGTGGGTCTTTTTTTATTGTGAAATCCGTGGGTATTTCTCCAAATGGCAATGACTTTTAAAAGAGGTGCATAAACAATGAGAAAGACTTACAGACTTTGCTCATAATTTTATTTTTAATATTTTATGATAACGATATCGTTCCCATTATTTATAGATTCTTCGTCCATTTTTTGTGTCGAACAATCAAATGACAATGACTTTATATTGATAACTATAAACAAGAAGAAAGACTAACAAATCTCATCCAGAATTTTATTTTCAGAATTTTTTGATAACGAAATTGTTACCATTATTTATAGGTTATTGGTCCATTTTTTGTGTCCAACGGCCAAATGACAATGACTTTATAATGAGATATATAAATAATGAGAAAGACTAATGAATTTCACCCAGAATTGCATTTTGAAAATTTTTTTATAACAATATCGTTACCATTATTTATAGGTTTCTTATCCATTTTTTGTGTCAAACAACCAAATGGCAATGACTTTATATTGAGAAGCATGAACAAGAAGAAAGACAAATAAATTTCACCTAGAATCTTATTTAAAAATTTTTTTGATAAGGAAATCATTACCATTATTTGTAGGTTCTTGGTCCATTTTTTTTGTGTTCAATGGCCAAATGGAAATAAATTTATGGTGAGATATATATAAACAATGAGAAAAACTCACGTAACCCCTATCTTGGTAAAGCTACCATCAGGACCATCCAATCAACAAAAACGTTTTGCCCCATTGATTTTGCAACGTGAAAGAATAGATAACGACTGTGGCACATATTAAAAGCTAAACAAGAAATAAAGGCGCATTATATCTAATCTCAAGACGTTATTATAATTTAAATTGCCAAAGGCTATTCATGTTTTATGCCTGAGAATTTAAAACACAAACTAATTGATATGAAGAACATAGTATCCAAATTCTCTTTTACAAGCTTTCTTTTGAGCAAAACTTTTCTCATGGCTAATCTAGCAATCAAAGAAATATCTAAAGAGACTATTATATGTATAGAACACACTACACGAAGTGATGGTTTCTAAAAGGAGTTGTTTTGGTTTCTTCAACACCTGCTACCAGAATTATAAACCAAATCATTACAAATCAAAAGGCAATGATATCACCTCCAATGCTCAGTCATGTCTAAATCCCCAAATCAAAACTTGGGAAGTCATCGGTATTCATCATTTTCTCTGATACGCTTTTTAATTCCACAGTGCTCTCCCATTATGCATTGGTAATGACACAACCAAGCAGTACACCAAAACTATACAACAAAAAAGGAAGAAAAAACACTAGAGGACCGTAACGGTTTTTTCATAAAATTTTTTCTAAATAAGTATTTAGTTGAAATCCGTGAGCCTTTTTCATTGTTTATGTATCTCAATATATGGTCAGGGCCAATCTCGCTGCTAGATAACAAAAATGGAAGAAAAAACACTAGAGGACCGTAACGATTTCGTTATGAAGATTTTCCTAAATCAATATTCAGGATGAAATCCGTGAGCCTTTTTCATTGTTGCTCAGATGGTAGCATTATACTTTAGATGTCCGGTGGACCAAATACCCACTTTAGAAGGAAACCAAAATGTCATGAATGTTCGAACTCAGTAATGAAGCGTTCTAACTCTTCAGTCAATCTGGTAGTCAAAGTTCGAACTCTCGTCATGAGAGTTCGAACTCCCGAGCTCTCTGGAAAATGGCTTTGAAGACTCAGAACACGAACGTTCAAACTCTCGGACTCGGAGTTTGAACCTTAGGCACCTTTGGAAAATGCCTTCGATGGAGTATATCGCCCGTTGCACTTTCGGACTCTCATCATGAAGGTTCCTCTCAATGTTTATGCATCTCAATATAAAGACATTACGTATTGGATGTTAGACAAAAAAAATGAGCCTCGAAGCTATAAAAAATGGTAACAATATTGTTACCTGAAAATCGAAAACTTTTATTACCAGTGACATGAGGACAATAGAAATGAGAAAGGTCATGTGGGCCACCTATTTAGGATGTGAATGTATGCATAGCTTCCAGAAAATATATAGATAACAGACAAGAAGATGAGCATTCTTCTGAATAATTGGGTAAAAATGCTATTATTTACAAATTATAAAGTACAACAATGGTTTCAGACTTTGTGCCACCAAATAAAAAGGTCAAAAGAAAAAAGAAAAAGAAAGGAGAATAGAGGAATTCAAGAACATTACAATCCCTTTATATGACATTTCATAACCTCACTGTCAACAGGATTAAGAATACCAAATAAAAAGGTCAAAAGAAAAAAGAAAAAGAAAGGAAAATAGAGGAATTCAAGAACATTACAATCCCTTTGTATGACATTTCATAACCTCACCGTCAATAGGACTAAGAATAACAGCTATGAACAAAAGAACCATTCAAATGTGATGTTAACCAGTTTTACAAAAAGACATATAGCAACTAACTCTAGCTTCGGTGTTATTCTAACAAATTCCTTTCCACTTTGATGGAACTAGACCCATGCCTTCATCCCTGAAGCTCTTAGACTTTAGCCTCCCATCACAAAAAAAAAAAAAAAAAAAAAAAAGGTCAAATATGATAGGAATTGAAAATGAAAATATAGTAAATTGTGCTTAATGCAAAAAAGAAAGGCAAGAGGTCAATGGTACTTGTCATCTTCTTTTGTTAGTATCAATCAATCAAGTACCCCACACATAATTTTAGGCTTTCAGAATAGTAAAAACAAGTGGAGCATTACAGTACAAAATTAGAAAGACATGATGGGTGCATCAGTCAAAATACATGGGTGTATTTATAATTGAATCAATAAGGTGTGGACCAAATATATTCTCAGATAAGTTGGGTGATGATGATCATATGTATGCACACAATAAACATCCAGATCTGAGTAACAGGAACCACACTGATTGGTAGGCATCAAACGGGATTGTTTAATGAAACAAGTTAATGGTTAGAATGCAACAGCGACAAGCACTATTAAATCCAAAAATCAGTAATCATTTTGGATGAAAATCATTTGGGGTCAATACAAGATTCCAAATTACATTAAACTATCAAATTACATTAGATCTAGCCAAAAATTATAACTACTTCCAGCAATACCTGAACTTAATGGGAAATGAAATCTTTGTAGTGGGTTGACAAAAGCAGTCAAAAAAAGATTTTGGCAAGTGGGGAACTAAAGGGATTTAAGCATCAGACTTAATGCAGAATTCGATGCAACCACTCTGTACAAGTGGGGTCCATAGCTCATGTTTTAATAACAATCTCATACTTTGAGACTTTCAACCATTGATGGGCATGCAGCTAAGGAGGATTGGAAAAAATTAACAACAAACAAATAAAGAGAGTGAAAAAATAAAAAATAATCAAATCTAAAGGTTATTCTCCAGATGTTATTGAAAAAATTTACTAAAATTAAATATTCTATTTCTGCAAAAAAGTATTTCAATGCTATCATGGTAATTCCATCATACCTCAACTACGCTGATATGTTCAATTTATCATTTAATATTTTTATTTAAGGAAGAAACTGTAAAGACATTCAATGACCGAAAATAGACTTACAATTAGTCTATACTACCCACTGGGCCTTTTAGATAAGAGTGATATTAATTACAAAAATCATATTGGGGGGGATGTTGTCTCTAATAATATGATCTAAAGTCACAATAATCTTCATATCTTCAATGACTTTTGGTTTCTTCACATTATAGAAAAATAAATGGAAACTCATTTCACATCAAATCCTCAACCCATGAGGGAGAATCCATAAAGATACCCGCTGAGGCATTTTTACAAACAATTGGTGACTAACAAGGAACCATCAAAGCAGTTGTGGCAAAACTACCATCAAAGCAAACGCCCATTAGATGTGAAAATGTGGTAGAGCCAACCATTTTGGGGTGAGACCAAGTCACCAAACTTATGAAACAGTGGATTTAATTCACCATGATCATCGTCATCTTATTCTTACCCATTCAATCCGGGGTAAGCAAAATGCAAAACACAAAAATGCAAACATGTTGCTGTTCTAATTGGAAAACTATGGATTTTTCGTATTAGGAAAAAAACATTTAATGTGCTTCTATAAAATAAAATATGCAAATTGTAAGCACAAAAAATTTATAATCTGACTCACAGGTTAGAATTTCCAAGGTCCCTGCACAGTACCATCAAAGGTTAAATAAGAAGACATGCTGCAAATATTCTCTACTATGCGTAAGATATATATATATATATATATATATTTTACTAAAAAGAGACAAAAATAGACACCTCTGAAAGAGCTGAGAGGTGTGATTACCATCCATGGAAGCGTTAGTGGAGATTGATGGTGTATTCTCCGGCGACAACTTCTTCATTCCTTCCCTTGGTCACTTTCTCCACAGTTTCACAGCTTTGACTCTTTGGTGGGCGAATGGAGTGGTAGAGAGCCAGATTTTGTAAAAGTCGCAGGAAGGGAAAAAAATGATGCAATGGTAGAGAGCAGGGAAGAAGGAAGAAGAGAAGCAAGGGATGAATGAAGAAGAGAAGCATTGGCAGAGAGTGGGGAAGAAGGAAGAAGGAAGAATCAAAGAACAGGTTTGACGAAATAGTCTGAATGGAAGAGAGGCAAAAGACGAATGAGATTGTGATTGTGATATAACACGTTGTGGTCATTAGGTATAGAAAACGATATTGTTTGCATCATGTGACGGGCATAATTGTCCAAAAAAACTTGTACGAACCACAACTTGGAGGTTTTAATGTATTAGTAACCTAATCTGGTAAATCCAGGTCTAGCAACACTTTTTTTGGTAAAAATCCCTTAAAAGAAAGCAAGCCGGTACCAAATTTTTTGAAAAAAAATACAAGTAGCAATATTTTTGTGGTCATTCCATCAAAATATACAATGATAATAAACAAGAAAGAAAGATCGAATGAGAGCTTTCTTGGTTGAGCAATTCTTTCTTGGAAGGAGGTGGAGCCTCATCTTGCAAAACTTGTTAAGGGCACAGATTGGGTGATTGACATTTTGTTTGGAACTGAGTAATGGAATCGAAGCATATGGTCATGGGCTTAGAATGGTTGGTATTGGAGAGATCAATTGGTCAGCCAAGTTATTGGTTCATATTACATTGGTAACTAGCGTGCAGTTGGTGTGGTTCATTAGTACTTAAATGTGTAGAGACCATGAAAAAAGTTACTAAAATTAAATATTCTATTTCTGCGAAAAAGTATTTCAATGCTATCATGGTAATTCCATCATATCTCACTTGGCTGATATGTTCGATTTATCATGAAATATTTTCATTTAAGAAATAAACTGTAAAAACATGCAATGATTGAAAATAGACTTACAGTTAGCCTATGCTACCCACTGAGCCTTTTAGATAAGAGTGATATTAATTACAAAAATTATAATTAATGGATGTTGTCTCTAATAATATGATCTCAAGTCACAATAATCTTCATATCTTCAATGGGTTTTGGATTCCTCTCATTCTAGAAAAAAATAAATTGAAACTTATTTCACATCAAATCATCTACCCATGAGGGGGAGTCCATAAAGATACTTGCTGAGGCATTTTTACAAAAAATTGGTGACTAACACGAAACCATCAAAGTAGTTGTAGTAAAACTACCATAAAAGGAAATGCCCATTAAAAAAAGAACTCATTAGAATTCTCATTTGGTAGATATTATAATGTGGTAGAGCCCATCATCTATCTAGGACCATCTATGAAGAGCCACAAAACCATCAGACAGTCATAACTATTTCCATTATTTTTTTCCCCTCATTTACATAACCACTATAGACATTTAAAGTGGGGACCTTAAAGTGGCCTTATCTGTCTGGCCCTCTGCAAGGCTGATGAACATAGCTAGGTCTTCGCTTAGTCAACTCAAGTGGAGTCCTTCTAGACCCACAATATAAGGTCCACATTATTAACATATGATGTGATTTCTATCCAGCTGAAATTTCAGCCGCGGAAAGAGTTCTGGTTCTTGAGATTTATTTTTAAGTTTCTTTATATTGTGTAATTAGGAATAGAGGGTTTATCATGTCAAA
The DNA here is from genome assembly GCA_003546025.1 of Camphora micrantha. Lineage (NCBI taxonomy): Eukaryota > Viridiplantae > Streptophyta > Magnoliopsida > Laurales > Lauraceae > Camphora > Camphora micrantha. The sequence goes on along the minus strand of QPKB01000009.1, from coordinate 10,965,854 downwards.
AGTTTGAGTCAAATTAAAATGGGGTCTATTGTTCAAATCAGAAGTTGAATAGGAGATTTTAAGATCAGTCAATCAGCTGTAAGGAGGGATTCCATTCTTGTTCTTTGAATAAAAATTCTGAGAGTTTGTTTTGGCGCATACATGATAGCCTCTGGATCCCTACAAAGCCTCTATAATAGCAGAGGGATCTAGTTTTCTAGTTGGTGGCAACTTACAAATTCTTTGCATTGCTTAACTTATGAATTTTGTGAACCTCGCTGGAGGGAAGGAGCAATTATTCAGTGCTGATGATTGCTACAATCATAGTGAATCCATCATGACTGTAGAAGAACATTGACAATTCCATTGTCCATGTAATCTGATTTGGAGGTCTTCAGGTTATACAGAGTATTGTCTTTTCTTTCAATCACTTTTTAAAGTTGATTTGTAGGAAATTTAGGGGCTCCCTACGAGCTTGAGGGTCAAGTACATTGCTCACATCAGAGGTTAATTTTCATTTTTTGATATTGGGAGTCTAAGCTTACTAAGCTGAAGAACTACATAAACACATAACAGAAGGAACATATTAATCACTAGGAACATGCATCAACTTCTAGTTGGGATAGTTCTATTTATCTAGATCCCTCCATTCGGAAAAATAGCTCATTATATTTCATTTATAACAGACTAATAGCATTGTTTTCAATGACTCAACCTTTATATGCAACCTATCTAATCAGTAGAAAGTAAATTGCTCTCTACAATAACAAGATTAAACAAAAAAAAAAAAGGAAGGTCTTCAATCCATAACAAATCCCCTTCTTCTGCTTCATTGGAATGAAACAAGTCACAATGATCTTCATATCTTCAATGGCTTTTAGTTTCTTCTCATTCTAGGGGAGAAAAAAAACTAAAACTCATTTCACATCAAATCGTCAACCCATGAGGGGGAAGGAACAACAATACCCACTGAGACATTTATACAAACAATTGGTGACTAACATGAAACCATCAAAATAGTTGTAGAAAAACTACCATCAAAGCAAACACCCATTAAAAACAAAAAACTCATTAGAAATCTCATTTTGCAGATGTGATCATATGGTAGGGTCCATCGTCTGTCTAGGACCATCCATCAAGAGCCACAAAACCATCAGACGGTCATAACTATTTCTATACTTTTTCCCCTCATTCACATAACCAATGTAGGAGATTAAAGGAAATTTTCAAGGTAATAATTCTTGCTTACCTTTTGTAATATTTCACGATTTTGGGGCTGTAGAAAAAGCCTTAACTATGTCATTCGGTGGAAGGTAGCCGTTGATAATGTCGCTCGGCGAAGAAGATGGAAAGCCCTAGTTTGGGAAGAAAAGAGAAAACCGTCGTCCAAGAAAGCTATTCGTCGTCATCTCTTGCCCTAACAATGTTGCACTGTGAGATGCGGTTCGATGTGAAGGGGCACAGGAGGAGGAAGAGAGGTTTTCCCCTAACGATATCGCACGCACAAAAAAAAAAAAAAAAAAACAACGGGGGGCAAATTTGTCTTTGTAACGTGCATAAACACCAAATTGGGTGTTTTAATGTATTTGTGATTAAATTCGGTTAATATAGGTTTAACAACAATTATTTGGTAAAATCCCCTAAAAACAAATGCACAAAAAACAAAATACAGAAGCATTTGGGTCCGTCGGGCGATTCAGAGTCAGAGAGGGTTAAGCTCCAAACTCCGGGCTTGGTTTGTTTCAGTTTGGCAGAGGCATAGAAACAAACAGATAGTGTAGTAGATTGAAAGTGGGAAAGGAGGAAGAAGAAGAAGAAGGAGAAGAGATGAGTTCTTTGAGTTGGATTGGGAAGCGGTTGGGGGAGATGGGGTTCAACGCGGGAGGAGGGGTCATCAACTGGTTCCCAGGACACATGGCCGCTGCCACTCGCGCCATTCGCGACCGCCTCAAGCTCGCCGACCTCGTCATCGAAGTTCGAGATGCTAGGGTGGGTTTTTTTTTCTCCCTCTCCTTTCTCATTCGTTTTCATCTTCAACCAGAATGATAGAAAGGAATGTGCTTGGACCCTTTTATGGATTGTTTGTAATAATCACTCCATTATACTGATGGGATTGCTTATGGTATTGGGTACAATCAAAGACAAACAAATAACCCATATTGTATCCCATTGCATCACACCCAAATAAAGAAAAATTGCTCTCAACCCAAAGCGCTCATTTGTTTGCCGGGAATTGAATTTGAATTCGTTTGGTCATGGCACAGTGGGTTCCAACAAAGGATTATTAAGGAGGTACCCCTTTGCATCACACCCAAAAAAAAAAAAAAAAATAACACTTTCAACCTGAAGTGCTCATTTGTTTACATGGAATTGAATTCCTTTGGTAATGCACAATCGGTTCCAACAAAGGATTATAAAGGAGATACCCCATTGCATCACACCCAAATAAACAAAAAAAAAAAAAAAAAAATACTCTCAACCTGAAGTGCTCATTTGTTTGCATGGAATTGAATTCCTTTGGTAATGCACAATGGGTTCCAACAAAGGATTATAAAGGAGATACCCAATTGCATCACACCCAAATAAACAAAAATTACTCTAATTGAATTTGAATTCGTTTGGTCACAATGGGTTCCAACAAAGGATTATTAAGGAGGTAAGGGTTGAAGGATATAAGTTGGCGATGCAAATGTTGGAGATGTAGATGGGACTTGACTTTCCTAGGATTTGAATTACTAGGGTGATGGCTGGTTTTTTTTTTTTTTTTCTCCATCTCCCCTTTATTTATTTTTATTAAAGAGGAGATTATTTGATTGCCTTTTATAGAACTTAGCTTTTGTTTCTTCAATTTTAACTATTTGTAGGAATAATTTTTTATAGAATATATTACATGCAAACATATGCCCCAGAGTAAATCATTGAGCTTTTGGGCCTGGAACTCAAAAATCTCTTTACTCTAGCTGGTTTTCGGACTATTTAGATTAAATCACATTTACTCCATCATATCGATTTTGTATTGCAGATAAAAATATAGTCATTAAGTGAGTGGTGATAAAAGCTTTATAATCCTTGCTTATAGTGTATGCTAATGAAAGTTGGTACTGTATTATAAAATTTATAAAGTACAATTGAAACTGGGTTTTTTGCATCTTAACATTTTTTTTTTTCTGCAGATTCCATTATCTTCTGTGAATGAGGACCTTCAATGTGCACTTTCTGGCAAAAGGCGTGTCATTGCTCTGAATAAGAAGGACTTAGCGAATCCTAATATAATGCGTGTAAGTTGTGGTTGCGATCTTTCATAAATTTGAGTAATTTTCTGTATACCTTTTACATTGGTGATCCTGTGGTAAGCTCGAATGTTTTTTTTGCACTTAATTACAACTAAAAATGTTTTTTTTTTTTTCCTTTTTTCTTCATATGAAAAAGTCAACATTTTGATGGCTAAATATGGTTGTGGTTTTTCTCCTACATGCTAGTGAATGTTGCTCCCGAGGTAACTTAAAATATTGTTTGAGCACAATTTTCTTCTGAGGTTGGCTGAGTATTCTTGTTATCAACGAAGGAAGTGAGGTGATGTGCTTGCTTGGAAATGATAAACAGATGCTCACATCCTAGTCTGTCAAACATGATTGTAGAACCGAAAGGATCATATCAAGTAGGACATCAACATCTACCTGTTCACCTTCAATAAAAAAACTTTTTGCATTAAAGCCTATGGAGCTGGTGCCTCCAAAGAAGAAAGGAATTTATAGTAAACCAATATTATCATATCAATGTAACACAATGAAACAAATAAACGATGATGAAAGGGAACAAATGAAGAGGTCTAGTTGAAAGACGAAGGCAAGGATGGAAAACTGCAAGATGCATGTTTTTTTTTTTTTTAATCTTCACTGGAGCCATTTGGTCCAATCACTTCTTCAAATTATGACATGAATCTGATTGATGTGATAGTTTGAGATCCATCTTAGCCTGAAAAGATTCTCCCTTAGTCATGATGAATAGTGAGTGAGATCCATTCATCCCTTTCCAGTTGTATTTGGGGGATGATGGATGTTTACAAAGAACGAATGATGGACAATTCAAAATTTTATACCTATTTGACGGTTAGAATTAAACTGTTTGACCTGTGTTCTGTTGGTTTCTTAAGCAAAAATGAACAATCAGATCGTGCCGCGCCTCTGTTCTGAATGGGGAACCAACTACATGGTTTATCTAAGTGGGGACACGAGCAAGCTAATCAATCATTCTATTTCAATCATGTATAGTGGATCATTCATCCAAGTGGGTACTGCTTGTAAATCAGGGTAGAGTGCTAGTGAGGATGATGTGGTTCACATGCTTGGAGGATCCAAGATTGGGCCCACATGTGACGCACATGATTTACTAGTGTGACATGAAGAGAAAAGTTGTCTTTTGCAGAAAACTTGGTTGAAGAAGCTATCTTGCACAAAAATATTGGCAAAAGATGTTTTGCAAAAAGTCTTTGTTGATTTTTTTTTTTCTTCCAATTTTAAGTTTTAATTTGTTCTGCTAGTCAAATCTTTATTTGATGGGGTTTCCTTCACAGTAGTTAGGAGTCTTATATGTTAAGAGCCCAAGTTGTTAAGCAATTGTTATTATTAGTGGGGAAGTCAAGATATGCTAATATTAGGTTTAGGAGTCAAAAGAATCTTGGCTGGATGCCAAATGGATTAGGAGTTCTAATCATAGCTGTCAATGTCATTTCGTTCTGGATAGATTGTTCATCTCACAGTGCGTATAGAAATTCCAGTCCATTCCTTCCTGTTTTGGCTATTCTGGCCTGTTGCAACTGGAGCATAGCTCATTCCATTCTTTTCGGCCTTGTTTCAGGAAAAAAAGAAGCAATTTTGCAGTCATTTTTTCACCGTTGCTCCTTCCTTTGGGGGTTGAAATTAGGGGCATAAGAGTGTATGAACTTCCCAATCAAATTGGAGGACTAAAAGACAATGTGTATGAATGTGATCTTATCATTCCTATATGTGTGCTTAATCATGTTTTGTTGATTGATCTTTTTTAGTTTATTCTGTGACTGAGATGCATGAGATTATTTGGCATCAAGAAGTAGCTATTTTCAGTTTATTTTGTTACATGAAGTTAAATATACTTTGTTAAGTGTTATTTTAACTTTATACTGTTTTTACCTTTTTTTTTTTCTAATTTTATATATATTTCCTTTTTATATCACATCTTTTAAGGAATGGAAGGCTGGAATGGCAGGTAGACCAGAATGTTCCATTTTAGGGCCAATCCGGAACAATAACTGAAACAAAATTGACAACTATGTACCTACTCCCTCGATGCTGCAAATGCAAATATTCCTTGTACATGCAATGCTTATGCATTCCATGGAATTATAACATACAATTTTCAGGCGTTCTTTTAGGAGTATATCCATCTATCCTATGATGTGACTCCATGCACATCTTGGTGTGAAGCCGAGGATACTTATGAGTGAATTCTAGGTTAATGTGGTTTGACGGTCTAAGTGCAGCTCTTATATCTGAAGGCAACATCAAATGATAAATTTATGATTATGTTTAGAAAGTCTTCATGTCACTGCTATATTTATTTGAAAGTATTGGATAGTGTCTCATGAGCGAAGAATATGATATTCTAATGCATTTTTAAATATTAGTGTAAGCTGATGTAACAATGTTCTCCGTGGTTGATTGACGTTAGAAAATTCTCTCTCATGCTGCTTAACATATACTTGTGTTGTTCCAATCTTTGGTTTTGTTTGGAAGAATATTCACAGTTTAGATATAACATACTTGCTTCCTTTCCTTTATTTTCTTGTATTGTATAATCTAATACTGTCTTCTTTATTCCTGGCAGCGATGGATTCAACATTTTGATTCATGCCAGCAAGACTGTCTTTTAATAAATGCACACAATAAAAGTTCTGTCCAGAAGGTTAGTGGTGTTTTTGATTAACTCAATTAATTTATTTCTTAATAATTTAGGTGTTTGTGATTAACTCAATTAATTTATTTCTTAATAATTTAACTGAGCTTAAAAATGTCTTGCTTGCTGGACATATCTTCCTCTGTCTTTTAAATACTCCTTTTTGGAAAATAGACATCATCATTGTGGTGATACCACTTTCTTTTATTGCCTTTGCTTTTGTTTTAAGCAGCTAACTAGTGTGGACTATGGACAAGGACATTTTTTGCTTTTAGATCCAAAGAGTTAAGAACTTAGGTGCGATGACCTTTCTTTCTTTGCTATTACACGAGAGGAATTGTAAATTACCCTAGTCCTAAACTAGCGTAATCTATCATCCCAAGGTTGGGGTACTCCATGCCTTTGTTGTCTCCACTCCACTGGAGGGCTCTGCTCGAATTCTTTGTGCTCCGTGCCCTGCCACACAACATGTTCCACCATTCTCCGCTGGGCTATCCCACATTCTCAGGTGCGTTGGCTTATACACTGGGCTATCCCACGTTAATTTGACTTATGGTAATTTAATTTGACCAATGGTATTTTTAAACAGTAATAAATGATAAAAAAACAGTGATTTTTTTTGTTGGTAAAAAAAAAAAAAAAAAAACATAAAGGCAAGAAATAAAACATTTATTTAGGCGAAACCAGCAAGAAACGTAAAAAAAAAGAAGAAAGAAAAAAAAAAAAAAAAGAAGAAGAAGAAAAGACACTCATAATAAAGTTCATGTTAACCTTGAGGAAAGCATAAATCTGGAGGATCTGTGACTTATTGTGTTAGTTTAACTCTTCTTGATGAAATTCTTTCAAAAATTCTGAAGATGAGAGAGAAAAGATTTAGAAATTTAGAAATAGTACAAAATGAGAGAGATGAAAAAGTAAAAAGTTTTAAAAAATTTAATTTGACCAAATAAACAACCACCAACTCAAGCTTTAGCCAAGAAAGACAACAGGATTCCAGCCACACAAATGGCAGCAGGTCAACCATGGTTCAAACAAAAGTGATAGTAACAATGAGTTTCTGCTATAGCAGAAACAGTGAAGCGGGATCTCAGACCCTGAAAGTGGCAGCAAAATGGTGTAGTAGGGGTGCTGCAAGCTGCCATAAAACTCATGAGAAACAATGCAACAATGGAGTTGAATTTTTTCCAATTTTGCAATGCTCTAGATCAAATCTTCCTAGGTCTTTTGACCTCTGTAAGAACCACAGTTCTAAAACATTTAATACAATGTTTAATGATGAAAGAAAAAAATCGAATTGAGCTTAATCCTAACTCAATCTAGCATTCTAACTTCTGAAATTTCAACTACTATAATGTAAGCTATTAGAATCAAAGCAAACAAGAGCGGCTTTCCATCTTTGGTCATGCAATCTCTTTAGGTGGGCTAGGCCTTTTCTGGTGTCATGTCTTTTCATTGTGTCTTGTCCTCTAAAGATGGGCCATGGATTCATGGATTAAGGGCTGCATCAGCCATGCAGTCATTTGTCTTGAACAAAGTAGGATTCACTGTGAAGATATTTTATGTTAATTGTTATAAGCTATAATGCCTAGATGTGGATGCAGATATGAACACAAATGCAGGGATTAAGGATAAAACTCTTGACTTTTGGAAATCCAGGACATCGATATGGATATGTCTATCCAATTCAAAACATGAAATTTCTAGTTTAGACTTTAGATTAAAGCTTTTTTATATGAAGTAATAATTTTATCCTTTAGAGCATTTCTAAATTTGAAATAGTCATTGATTCACTGATTCAAAAAAAATAAATAAATAAATAAATAAAGATTTTTTTTACAAAAAGCCCCCTTTATTTTCATAAAACCTCCAAAAGGCCCCTGCATTTTGTGCTTTTACTAAGAACTTCCTTTGACTGAGGGTCAAATTATACAAAAGAATAACTCCTCCTTTAATAATGTCCGGTGCTTTATTTTTTTACCACTTTACCCCTGTGAACAACTAAACTCAAATATCCCTTGAGTTAAAAATATAAGAAACTGCTGGAGCACCTTTTTCTTTGTTCCTTTAATTCATCACGGTTTGTTGACTGGGAGGGTCTGAAGCATTGCAGAAATTGTTATCATACCTACCATCTTTTGGTCATAAGGATAAACACCAGTGGCTTATCACATTCCAAACCACCCAATCCTTAAAGATAGATATTGATCATTTTCAAAATGCCAACTAAGCCTCTAAGCCAATCTGTGATCATCCTGTTGTAATCATCTGATTGTTATTAGAGACTTTCGCTTCTCTTTGCCAATAAGATATTTTCTAGTTTTTCCCCTGTCGAGAGTACTGTTAGAACTCATTTCTCTCCTTTCCTTTTAGACTATTCAGTCTACCTTGGAATCGTGAAAACTGATCCGACGGTTGCCTTCCAGTGGGGTCGTTGCAAACATCAGGAGGTTGTTCAGAAACCAACTCAGTGATTGATCTCTTGTTGTATGCTCCTAACCTTGAAAGCCAAAATCCTCTTCACAAACACATTTCCTTTTCCATCTTCTTCTCACACATTTGCTTCTCTACGGTCTCATCTAAGAGGCATAAGCATACAACCAAATATATAAAGAGGGGAAGAAGAAAGATGGGGCGATTCTTGGGAGATACCCAAAAGGCGAATGAAGATTGGAACAAGGGCAGTGGGATCTTAAGGCATAATAGGAAACGTGGGGATTTGATAGTCCTCATCTTCTTCATTGATTCTTGAGCGGCAAAGATAGTTAATTCCAGCTTTACTTCCAACCAAGGAACCACTCATTATAACTTATAAGCAACAGAACTGTTAAAAAAAAAAAAAGAAAAAGAAAGAAAACCACATCCTCAGTCATCACTCAAGACATATTTCTCAGATGGGTGTCTTTGCTGGGGGTAAATCCGTCAAAAATTTAAAAAATTAAACACTATGTCGTTTTTTTTATAGTTTGACCCTAGTCAAGGGGTTTTTTAGTAAGAATTCAAAATACAGGGGCCTTTTTGAGGTTTTCTAAGAATACAGGGGGCTTTTTGTAAAAAACTCAAAAATAAATAATATATATATAGTCATTGATTCACTGTTGAAATTCCTTTCTAATACTTTTATGTTGAAAAGTTAGAACTTAGAACACTAATAGAATTTTATGAAATAATGGGCTTAGTATAGTAGGACATGCTACACTTGTAACTAGAAGTACCGCTGTAGTATTGAGCACCAATAAAGGGTATTGTATTTGTTTGACATGGGTATGTTAGGCCCGTACAAGTATCCTTAGTATCATAGGTTTTAAGTCTCCTATTCTTGCATTCTTTAATGTAATCTTTATTCTGTATTAGATTTTATGTAAGTTACATGTTTTTTTTTTTTTTAATATACTATCTCTGATTTGTGGTTTATGGAACAAAGCTCCTTGCGCATGTGGAGCTTAAATTGAAGGAGGTGATTTCAAGGGAACCCACTCTCCTTGTTATGGTGGTTGGCGTTCCTAATGTTGGGAAGTCAACTCTTATCAATTCTATCCATCAGATAGCAGCAGCTCGCTTCCCTGGTAACATCCCATTGGGTTTTCAGTTATGGTATTATGATGCTTTTACAACCTGAAGAGCCATTTTCTCCTGTGGGAGTCTATAAGATAAACCCTGTGTGAAATCCAATGTCCGACTTTAATCAATCCGACTTTAATCAAGGAGGCCCCCCTTCGTATTAAGGGCAGAGATTAGATGTCATACATGGGGTGTCATGTGGACTTCCGTGTTGGAGAAAATTCATCATAACCTGAATATCTGAAGTATCTATTGAGCATGATTCTTTGGTCCATTTTGTAGTGCAGGAAAAGAAGAAGCGAGCTACTGTTGGACCTTTGCCAGGTGTCACTCAAGATATTGCAGGATATAAGGTTAAGTGCATTGATGATTTCTTTTGTTGAAAGTTGACATATTGCTGAACCGCTAAGGGAACTGATAAATGTACTCAATGCTTTGTACTTTTGGTATTGAACTATGAACATTGTGATATTAAAATGTGGAAAGAATGTGCCTTTAGTAAGGATCTGTGTATATTATTTCCCTTTATCTGGAGAATATTTTCTTCGTAAGTTGTAGGAGCGTTGTATTTTATTTTCGTCACTGAGTTCCTTTTCCTCTCTCTGGTGAGTTAAGCGAGGCCAGTTTATTTAATTCATTAAATGTTATGAATAATCTCTCCATCTAGCTAGATGATAATAACACAGTGGACAAAATTGCTTAACAATCTACAGTTAAATGTTCAAAACGAGCAGTTTTCATAACCATAGGCCAACCTTGGAGTGATCCACAAGATAAACAGTCCTGACTTGTACTCACTCATCCATGTTCTCCTCAGACTCTGCTACATCGGTTGTTTCCATACAAAGCAAAGCATAGTGGAATAGCAGAAGAAAATATCAAAAAGGAAAGAAGCAAAAAGGTGAATTCCAGTGGTGAAAACAAAGGAAGACGAATGAGTCTTAGGGAATCACAGCCTCCAAGAGAGAGAACCAAAGAGTCTATGATCATCACACAGAAAATACAATATGGATTTTCTCATGTGTAAGTGAAAGAAAAGCAAGCAGATGAATAGAGAAAGCTGGGAGAGAGGGATTGAAGATTGCCTTTACCTTTTAGGTCATTGCATAGTGAGGAGGTCTGGCTGATTGTCACAGAGAGAGGGAGAGTGGACAGTGATGAAGCCTAGGAGGAGTGAGAGAGAGGATGTTGATGAGGTCTTCTTGCTATGTCGCACTACCTCTCCTATGGCATTATAGAAGTAAAATAAAAATAAGAGTCTCTTTGATGAAAGAAATTTTGGTGACGGTAATGAAAATGAAGCGCGGGATCCCGGGGAGGCTTTTAATTGCATTTTAAGACCTCATCAGTTCATCTCCCTCTCTTTGCAATGTATTCATAGAAAATAGAAATCAATAAACTTCTTCATAGGTTTCCATTGAAAGCTAAGCTTCTTTTGTTTCTTAGAAATGTTATACCGTCTTGTGGCCTGTTTCATGGTGTTAGTTTCTAAATTCCTTCTTGTTCCTAAATCCAAGTTCCAAATTGACATAATATTTTCTTAATTGTTTTTTTATTAGTAAAAATAATTCTCAAAATTTTTTGTATGTTCTTTACAGTCTTCTCAGATACTGAACTTGATGACTTGATGCACAGATTGCACATCGACCTAGCATCTATGTTCTAGATACACCGGGTGTATTGGTTCCTAGCATTCCAGATATAGAGACAGGGTTAAAGCTAGCTCTCACAGGTTTGGCCGAATGTCTCCTGCTATAGTCTTATTTGATTGGGCAGTTCTTCTTATGCTATATTTTCTTACTATGGCTATGATCTGAGATAGAATTACCATGTATTTTAAATAGTTTGCTAATAAATGTAACGGCCCGGAATTCGAAGGGGCAATTACCATGTATTTTAAATAGTTTGCCAATAAATGTAACGACCCGGAATCCGGGCTCCTTCGAATTCCGTGCCGAGACTCGTAAGCATCACCCACATAGGTTAAATCAAAGATCACATAAAGATTTTGGCATTTATCCACTTAAACCAACTTGTATTAATACCCAAGTATAATAATCAAATGTAACATTGTCCAATAAAAATAAAATAACTGCTATGTCTTTAAAATGAAATAATCTAAACAAGCTATTAAATCTAATCCTTCTTCATCTATGTGGCTCCGATGTTCAATTACGCATCCCAAAATATATCTCCTGGTCACCAAGATTTTCCTGAGTCGCGAAGTCCTGATTACCTGGATTGGGGCAAATCCTCAAAATACCAGTACAATTGAGTGAATAGATATTCTAATCTATTTGTGCGTTTAAATATATATTTAGATAAGATTACACAACAATTAAAGTAACATCCAAGAGTCTCACTTAAGCCTGGGTTGGAATGGGTTAAACAAACGACAACCTCCTAGCACAAGCCCAAAGTTCATGTTCCACAATTATATCACATGTACAAAGAGTTCCCAAAACTCATTCTTGCACATCTCAAAATCATCATTTTCTATCCCAAAACAAAATTGACTACCAAGGTCTAAAACCAACAAACTAGTACCACAAAATCGACCTTTCCCAAAAGGTCCAACATCAACAATCCTCACAAAATTGGCCATTTGTATGGGGACGTCATCCCATACAGTGCTAGTGGTCTAGGGATCTAAAAGGTTCCTCCAAACAAACAAAGTCATCGTATCTTAGTTTTCCAATTCAAATAGCAAATATATGTCTCATCAAAAATATGATATTTAGCATGTCCTCAACATTTTTAATTGGCAAATTCCATAATCAATCCCTTCTCAATTTATGTGGATTTAATCTTCCCCAGTCCGAATCAAAATTGGTGTCCGAGATGAGAGAGGTCAATTACATAACTCACCCTTTACAGTTTTGAGGGAGTTAACTCGATTACCAACTTAACCACAACATATACATATACAAACCACACAATCTGCCAAGAGATCCCCAAATAACAAAGACATAACCATATTAATCCACATACATATATCAAGTCACCATTAATTCAAATAACAAGGTCCAAAAGTGCAGATTTAACAAATCAAGAACTAAAGGAAACAATTCAAACAATTTGCAAATAGTAACAATGAATAACAAGCCTTTGTTTGTAATTTCAGAAAACTTAGGTCCTCATGAATTAAATAAAACTGATTCAGATATGAAAACAAAGGGTGCCAGGCCCTTATTGTAATTTACGGAACCTTGGAACTCAACTATAAAATGCCCAGTTGTGATTACTATAATTGTCAGGGGCTTTATTTAAATCTTCAGAACAGTTATAGAATTCAAAGAAGTAAAGGAGAGGGGCCAAAGTGAGGTTTCTGAATTCCTATGTTGTCCATATGAAAAATAGTATCATCCAGCCCCAAAACACTCATTGTAACTCAGAAGTTGACATTCACAGAGATGGGTCTCACGCTTCCTAACCTTGAGTCATCAGGATGATGGCCACATGGGTCCTCCACCACTATGGTCGCCTCTGGGTCCCCTAATAGATGACTGGATCTGATCTCTGATCAGGTGGGCCAGGGGGTCCCACTAGGGCATGTCAACATTCAGCCCAAAAAACTGCAAGACTGGCGCCTCCTTCCATCAAGGCAACAGGATGAGGGCCCAGATGGGACCCACTCCACATGGGTTCACTACCCTAGGGGTTGCCCATGGGCCCCCCTTCGGATCCCTGGACCAGATCTCTCATCAAGTGGGCAATGTGGTCCCACAACCTCAAATTAGTGCTTTGACGACCTGAACCTGGCAAGTTCCAATTTCTGTCTTCTATCTCTATTGGATTTGGTTCTCTCTGCAGGAAAACATCCTCTAGGCATCATCTTAATCATAAGAAACCTAATCGTCCTATCTCACCCCAACTATAGGTCATTCTTTATTGTCGAAACAGAGCCTAGGCTTGTCGACACTGCCGGATTAATTATGAAGCATAAAATCTGTTATGGGAAGTCAGATTTATCACCATGGAAAACATTCAATAGTTTAGGGTAAACAATTAGTGCAGTCATACAGGATCTACAACAATCGAATCAAATCACTATATTCACATATGGAAGAGCATCACAACCTGTGGACGAAGAAATCTACTCAACAATCAATTAGCTATCCACATCAACACAATATGCGTATGAAGAATTTCACTCACCATAAAATAGAGGAATAAAAAATACACAAGAGCAAAGCCAGAAATTCAAAACCATACAATTAGATCAGAATTTCTACTCACCTGTTATGGCTAACTAGAATTGGTTCTTTCTCCTATTTTCTTCAAGGCTAATGCTAAACTAGGCTTTGGCTTGACTGAAAAGAAAGTGCAAAAGAGAGAGAGAATGGTGTGAGAGAGGCTTGGGGTCGATCAATATATATATATATATATATAAAGGGAAAAAAGTAGTATACCTACCTATACTTTGGTCTTTTTGCAGAGTACCCCCTGTTCTTTGGTATTTGGTACTAAACCTACCTGTAGTTCTAATTAACATGCAAATACAAAAGGCCGTGACGGAAGATAGGAATTCGCGAATTTACTCCTCCATATATAAGATGTCTCTTTGCGTTTTTTGTTCATTTGCCCCTTTTGCTTGCGGCTAGGGTTCATCTTCCGCCCAGCAATCCTCGCTCCACGCCTCTTAGTGCTCATTGGTAAGGGATACATTGAAATGCCGGTGGTGCAGCATGCTGACTGCCACCCACCACATCCCCACTGGTAACACTGTTGCGGCGCTCCAGTGCAAGAACATACAGGTATCGGAATGCCTGAAATATCAATATCTACTCCATTGATCACAACACCTATAACCTTATCAGGCTTGGATCGTGGCACAGAGCAGTTGATATCGTCTTTCAACCCAGAGGAGTTCCTTTTACTCTTCTTTGTTTTTGGGGCTTTACAGTCACGCCCATTGGATCGTTTTTTTATTGGCCCATCCTCTTTACTGCCTTCCTCTTCAATTTGTGGGTGTTCAACCTTATGCGAATCCAATGGTGGTGGGATATGTGGGTTGTGATCTCCAGAACCTTCGGGTTGGAAGGGGAAGTTCTGATTCCTAGGAAATCCATGGAAAAGCCTATCTCTTGGGCTCATGCAACCATCACGCATAAACTCCATAGGAAGAATCGATTTGGGTACCCCGCATTCGCGATGGAGGAAGCCTCCACCATTGACCATGACACTGGCATCACGGCCTGGGAGGAGACGCTTCTTCTCTCGCTCTGCAACAATTTTCAACTCCTTCAACATCTGCCAATACTGACCAAAAGGCCCGAATCCGCCATCTCCAGCCATATAAACAGATTCTCATAAACAGATTCACAGCGACGAATAAAACTCACCCAAAAGAAGCTCAGGAAATGATCAATATATCGATCCTCTTCTCTGTCCATCTGCTGCATTCATATTCTTGAAAGAAACAACAAAACCCATTTCCGGGTCGGATCGAAATCGAAGAAAAAAACAAGAAGCAAAGCATAACCAGACAAAAAATGCCTTGAATCCTAAATGCAAAAGAGAAAAAAAGGGGGCGCTCAGATCTCAGAAACCATTAGAAATGCATGATAAGAAAACAAAAGGACGGCCGAAATCCCATCTCAAATCAAATCAACAAAACCCCAAATCGTCTCCTGCACTGTAACTTAGAAAGATCTGAGCTTTTGTGGTTTTGGAGTGAGATCTACATACAAGAGAATGTGCAGAGAATACCAGATATCATTACAAAAAGAGATCTTTTTAAAAAAAAAGGTTAACAGAAATTCATTTGATATGGCTGGAAAAAAAAATGCCTGGAGGCTTGGTTCAGGGGCAAATAAGTACGGCAATGAGAAAAAGTGAAGGTGGAGGAAGGAGAAGATTTTTATCTGCTTTTTTTTTCATAACAAAAATCCATGAAGAAGAATGTAACTACAAATGAATAGAGTGTAAGATGAATATATTGCGCATTCAAGAAAACAAAAATCACATATTAATCCCTCAAAAACACTTGATTTAAAATACCAGCCGATTTGTACTGGTATCAGTCCATACCGAAATGATAAATTGACACTAATTATTCAAACCCCACCCCCCCCAAAACACGCGCGCGGGCGCGCACACACAAAAAAAAAAAAACACACACACAAGTATCACAGAGGAGATATTGGTCTGTATTAGCCGATATCTTGAAAATATTGGTCAAAATCAATATGTTGTTTGATATGACTCTTCAAACTTATTTTTCTTTTACTTCTTTCCCATTTTAATAGCAAAAAAGGAGAAACAGAGGGCATCCCTTTCCATTCTCATATAGAACATAAGAGAAACTGAGCAAACAGGGGTCTATGTAGCAAAATAATGTGGAATGGAAGAGAGTTGTGGCACGGATAGGATAGGGATGGAGAGATAAGGGGGATATGTTAGGCTTTCACTTGAAAATTGGCCTCACCCCGAACTCCAATGCACGAGGCAAAAAGGGATCTCATAGAGAATCGAAGAAGAAAACTTGGGGAAGATCCTAAAAACACTCAATTTTTTTCTTTCGTCATAATCTTATTAGCATCTAAGCCAAGAGGCTTTACATCATTATATAGGAAAAGAAATAACGTAGATCTAATTTGGATCATCCAAACGCATTGATGGCCAGGTTTAAAACATCTAGGTGATAAAATATAGACTTGCGGGCCACACACATGGGGCCCAAGATAGTCTAGGTTTTTTATTATTCCCCTAATAAATTGTTAGTGGCTTTCTAATTTCGTTTAATGAGTTGTGTTTAAGATAGAATCTAAATTGCTTAACTTTCCTAGTTTGATTAGGATTCTTAAACCCTAAGATTTCTTTTTCCTATATAGGGTATTGTAGAGATGAGAAGTCTCAGAATTGATTAATAGATTTGTATGTTTATCCCTGAGGTGTGTCCCCATGTGTAGTCTATGCGGAGACCTTGATCATGTGTTGACACTTGTGATGCAGGACCTATGGAGACCATGGGTTTGTTCTACATCTTCTTCTCCCCGTCTTGGAGAGAACTCAACCTTGAGTTTTGTCGATGTCCTCCAGGATCGAAAATCCAACATACAAATTTTTGATGTTTTTATCGATCTACATACTCTTTGCATTGGCTCAAAACTTGACACATTCTTTTATTCCAAGTAGACTTTTGGCTTTGCTTTGTGTGACGTCTAGATCTTGATGGGATGCGTGCTTGAATGAACTGTTTCTTCAAGTCTTGAATTTGTATAAGCTACTCACAATCTTCAAATGTCAATTGTTTATCCCCGAAGATGAAATCAATGTAGGGGACCTCAATTACTTGTTCTTCTTTTGCAATATCCTGATGAGTAGCTAGTTGTTCAGTAAGTGGGTTTACAATTAGATCCATTGGTTTTTCAGTGGGCTTGCTAACCATTTCCAATCATTGAATGCTCATGTTTTTTCCTTTTGCTGCCTGCACTTGTTGATCAACATTGTTTGAAGAAGAAAATTTTTAATTGTCTTCGCATCCTACTGAAGTTTCATTTGTATTAGAAGTTCCACTGGCTGTTTCATCTGAATTTGCAGTGACTGACTTCTTTTCGCAATCTTGTTTCTCAATGTCTGATTTGATATCTTCTTTCATGGGTTCAACAACTTCTTCTGTTATATGCTAAGACTTGCTTTTTGCATGCAATACCATTTTGAGCAAGTACTCAACACGGATTGCTTCCCTATATCCTTAAAAATTATCTTTTCTTTCTTTCATATTCTTAAATATGCTTGGTCGCAAACCTTTGAGAAAGCAATTGTGATCATGGTTCTCGCTCCAGTTTACACAAATCTTGCAGCCTTGGTCAATTTTCTGTCTCAAATTGAGAAATTGTTAAAAGTAGACTTCATTATCATAATGCCATTTTTCATATTGTCGTGCATATTTCATTCTTTGAATTCCATTGTTGATTTCTACAAGTTGCAATTCTATGTTGACTTGAAATTCCATATTGACTTGGAGGTAGGGATTGTAAATGTAATGCTTTTCAAAATTAAACTGGAAATTGCCGACGTTGGCACAGTGACTGGAACTTGCGGACGTTGTTTCTGATCTGGAACTTAATGATGGGCTGTTGAACTGCAGATGGGTCCACCTAACCCTTATTGACTTGGCCTGACCTGGGCCATCTTGGGTTCAAAATAGGCCCAGAACGCTGCTGCTGAAAAAAAAAAAAAATGACAAAGGCTGTCTTTGTTTCTGCCTTGGGCTGAAAAAAGAAAAAAAGACAAATGCTACCATTGTTTATATGAATATGGGAAAATGATGGTCAAAGCAGTTACCTCACGAGTGGTGAAAATAAATGATCATTACCTAAGCATACATGGGAGAGGAAATTTACCAAAATATATTGATTCTGCAGTTCGAAAAGGGTCATTTTAGTTGGATGTTATGTTTGTTTAGTATGATTTCTTATGGTTTAGGTAGTGCTAGAGTAAGTGTGCATTTTAGAATATATTGCAATGTACATGATGTTTAATCCTAGGAGAGAGTTTTACCATGCAACATAGGCTAGTAGTTTTAGATATTTGCATTAGAAGTAGAAAGAGAGGGGTAGTAAATAAAATGTGCCCTAAAACAAGGTGGAGAGATTTGAAAGGACAAAGAGCGACGATATTTAAGGACAAAGTGATAGATGAGGGACAATGTAATTTTGAAGGAGAAACTACAGCGATGTGGAATCAAATGGCTAACTGTATTAGGAAGGTTTCTAAAGAGGTGCTTTGAGAGTCAAAAGGGAAGAGACACGATTAGAAAGAAACCTAGTGCTGGAGTGTAAAGGTTCATGAAGCTGTTCGGGAGGAGATGTTACAAAGTTTGGCAGGGTACTAGGAATATGGAAAACTATGAGATGTACAAGAAGGCAAAGACAGAAGCTAAGTTAGTAGTAAGTGATGCAAAGTGCAAAGCATATGATGACCTATATAATAGGTTCGGAACAAGAGAAGGAGAAAAGGATATTCTTAAGCTTTCAAAAATAAGAGAAGGAAAAGTAGGGACTTGGATCATGTCAAACGTATTAAGAGCAATGACCAAGAGGTTCTAGTGAAGGGCAACGATATCAAAGAAAGGTGGGGGGAATATTTTAACATACTTTTAAATGAAGACTATATAGGAGACATAAGAACAAAAGATGATATTTTAGTAGCAAAGCATACTTTTTTTCGTAGAATTAGGGTGGTGGAAGTGAGGAAAGCATTAAAACAAATGAAGATAGGAAAGGCTACGGGCCCATATGACATCCCCGATTGAGGCTTGGAAATGCTTAGGAGAAGTTCGGGAGATTTGGCTAACTAGACTTTTCAATAAGATATTAATGACAAAAAAAATGCCGGAGAAATGGAGAAGTGTTGTCGTACCTATATATAAGAACATGGGAGATATACAAAACTGTACCAACTATCATGTGATTAAACTTATAAGTCATACTATGAAGCTATGTGAGAGAGAGAGAGAGAGAGAGAGAGAGAGAGAGAGAGAGAGAGAGAGAGCACAAACTGAGACAGAAGACCAAAATATCTGAAAATTTGGTTTTATGCCAGGGAGGTCAACGATGGAAGCTATCTTCTCACTAAGGCAATTAATGGAAAAATATCGACCAAAGAGAAAAAATCTGCATATGGTCTTCATCGATGTAGAAAAAGCCTACGATAGGGTACCGAGAGATTAATTTAGTGGGTTTTAAATAAAAGGAATGTTCCAAGAGGTTATATTGAAATTATTAAAGAAATGTATGAAGGAGTAGTAATGAGTGTGAGAACTACTTGTGGAGGGATGGGAGTTCCTAGTGACCATAGGTTTGCATCAGGGGTCATCCCTAAGCCCTTATCTCTTTGCATTGATTATGGATGAGTTAATTGCTCATATTCAAGAAGAGGTAATTTGGTGCATGTTATTTGTAGATGATATTGCGTTGGTAGATGAATCAAGAGCTGGTGTGAATGCAAAACTCAAGAGATGATAGGAGGCTTTAGAATCCATAGGCTTTAGAATAAGCTGTACGAAGACGGAATTTATGGATTTTAACTTCAGTGGACATATAGAAAGAGCTGAAACTACTATGAGAATTGAAGACTAGGAAATACCACAAAGTGATTCTTTCCGCTACCTTGCCTCTATACTTAGTAATGATGGGGAGATTGATGAAGATGTCGAATATAGGATAAAAGCGGGATGGTTGAAGTGGAGACTTGCTTCTGGAGTTCTTTGTGACCGATGAATGCCAACAAGATTGAAGGGAAGATTTTACATGACAGTGATTAGACCAGCTATGACCTAAGGAGTAGAATGTTGGCCAATCAAGAAGCAGCATATGCATAAAATGGATGTAGCAAAGATGAGAATGTTGAGGCGAATGTATGGTAAAACTAGGAATGATAAAATTAGAAATGAGTGCTTTCGAAAGAATTTAGGGGTAGCAGCAATAGGAAATAAAATTAGAGAAACCTGCTTGAGATGGTTTGGGCATGTCCAACGTAGGCCAGTAACGGCGCTTATAAGAAAAGGTTTGGCCATGAAGGTTGATGGCCCACTAAGGGGAATGGGTAGGCCAAAGAGGATGTGGATGGGGGTGGTAAAAATGGATATGAAGAAGTGTAACTTATCTGAGAATTTGGCTCGAGATAGATTGGAATGGAGAAACATAATTCATATAGCCATCCAACATAGTTGGGACAAGGCTTTGATGATGATGATATACATGATGTTTTATGAGGTGGTCTATCTAAGCTCCATAGGGGAGGTTGAAATTTGTCGAATGCAGTACACTTGCAGGCTCTATGGCATTTGTATCACAAAACTTGAGAGGGTGCATGTATCTGATAACTTGAACCTCCCAAGGTGGATAACTGTGCTCCCACCTGCCTAATTGGGGCATTTAAATGTCTTAATAATGGATCAAAATAGTACGTAGCAGCCGCATTATTGGCTATTGCGGCTGAGGCCGTTCTGATAAAAGTAAAATCGTGCCGCTGTCATTTGTATTGGGGCGTATCGGTTGTTATTTTCTCGTAGCAGCCAATATGCACTGATACGCATATGAATCACCCGCGACATAAGTTCAAGAAGAAAGAAAGAATAAAAAAGGCAAAAGAAACCATACCCCTATTCATTCGTTCAACTGGTGGAAGAACTAAAAAGAAAAGAAAAATAAAAAATAAAAGTTCTTCTCTTCCTTTCCCTCTTTCTTTACATTTCTTGACTCTTAAGACAAAAAGAAGAAGTGCAGGCAAATGCCCTTAACAGTCCGGATTCCCCGAGTGGTCTGTTAGACGCTTCTTGTGGGTGGAATGTGTGTGGTGGGCCTGCGTACAGATGATCCAAGCTAGCCAATATTTTACACTATTAATAACAGGATTAGTGAAACCTTATGCATTATTAATCCTAGGAAGATTCTCTCCTGTGAACCTGCATTTGGTGCCATTTGTCACATGGGACCCTGTGAAATTCAGGGGGGCCTCACCTTTGGTGATGGTCCGGATGCGTGCTCAATGCTCATGCAGGAACATGTGCGCAGGATAAAATTTTCCATTAATGCTATGAATTAATCACTTCAATAGAAAATGGGCCTTAATTAAATTTCACTCAAACTGAAGTAGGCCTAGCCAAATTTGACTCTAATTGAAATTATGACCCTAGCCAAATTTGACTCCTATATCTCACTCTAATAGAAAAATAAGGTCCGAGCTGAATTTCACCTTAATAGGAAATAGTGTCACTCTAATAAGAAATAGGGCCCTAGCAAATTTCACTCTAATAGAATGGAAAAATTTCATCCTTAATAATAATAAATAAAAAAAAACGAAGCCCTAGCCAAATTACTCTAATAGGAAATACAACCCCAGTAAAATTTCACTCTAATATGAAATGAGCCTTAAACAAATTTCACTCTAATAGTAAAAAGAGCTGTAACCAAATTTCGCTCGAATTGTAAAAGGAGACCTGACCAAATTTTACTCTAAGATGTTGTGTGCAATTGTGGCTTGCTTGAATTTAGAAATGCATAATAGTGATGAAATTTTTATGACGTTATTTGATTATGCATATTTATTAATTTCTTGTACCATAACTAATCAACATTTAAAAAAAACAAAAAACAAAAAGATCATGAATATCTGTAGACAAATAGATCTATACCGGCACTGATATAGGACCTCTATGCAATGAGAAGACTGTTACGCCCATGGCCCCCTATGGTAGTTACTAATGAAAGTAATATTAAATTCTAGCATTTTCCAATCTTTTGACTTGTACAATTATTTTGGATTTTTAACCACATTTTCAATTCACACCACTACATCTGTACATAGTGTTTTTTCCATTGACCTTGTTACATTTTACATTAAATATAGACTGCAGCTCTGTTCTCCTTAAGTTTGGAAATTTTCCATAATATGTTTTGATTTTTAGATTGGAGAGGTATTTTTGTCACTAACCCATCTTCCATGTGCCTTGCTGTGTTTAGAAACTAAATCCATGAAGACACTCGGGCTTTGTTTAATATATAATGCCTCAACAGATATATCTGTTTTGTCTTCGGCTTCTACTTGTTAGAACAATGTATTTTGTTCTTTTTTTCCCTCTTTTTTGGTTGATATCAATAAGAGGTGCCAGTGTCCAATTAGCTATATGTTTAGAGGTTATTTCATTTTGTATCTATGCATTTTTATGCAGGGGGCGTGAAAGACTCAGTTGTGGGTGAGGAACGTCTTGCTCAATATTTGCTAGCAACTTTGAACATACGAGGCACACCACTCCACTGGAAGCACTTGTATAATAAAAGAACTGAGGAACCTGAAAATGAATTTATTGGAGAAAAAGAAGGCTTCCTTAGAAATTCTTTGCTGAAGAGGAAAATGGTGAATAGATCTGATGTTCGGTATATTGAGGTAAAGAACTACTTTCATTCCATTCTGACAACATCCTAATAAAACAAAACAATATTCTAGTAGTTCCAAAGTGCATACACCAAGTTGATTTCTGGGATCCTATTTATCTTATCCTGCCCAAATTCTATTTTATAGTGGATACCTCAAAAAATCATTTTCTGAATTACTCATTGAAGGAAGATGATTGGAAATTTTTGTGACACCAATTCAACATTGGAATCTTCATTAGATGTCAACAATGAGAATATCAACTTTCTTTAGTTCCACATGCTATCTATGAATTCATGATACCAGCTCCATAGTTGAGAATTAATTTCATATGACTTTCATATAGACTGATATTTAACCTGGCCCTTTATTTACACACTGCAATTTTTTTTTTTGGTCAAAATACACACTGCAAAATGTTGGCATTAAAAGTTGTCATGCTTGATAGAAAGTGAAAGTCAATCCATATGGTCCACTGCTTTGTCCTTTGTTCATTGGGAGAAAAATAACCTCATGTATTCCTTTGCAACCAAATGCCTCTTTGGCCATTCTTGAACTTCTACCAGCGGTTTATAAATGCACTCCATCAGTAATGGGCCTTTCTGCATCTCTTCTTTTAGATTACAAACTTCCGAGAAAAAAACTTTCAATTTCCTTTGATTTGATTCTTTAGTCAATCATAAAAAATTGTTTCAGATCCATGTTGCCAAACACACACATAATACCCTCACTTATATCATTTGTCTGTAATCCTCTTTTTTTCTTTATTTTGTTTTTTCCCCATATTTTCGTTTTTTTATGTTGCGGATGCATGACTTCGCTCTGTATGCTCGATCTATCAATCTTTGAAATAATCTTTAGATTCTACTGTTCTAAGTTGTCCCATGAAGGCGGTTCTCTGTTTCTGACAGGATCTTGTGACTGAAGTCCAGCAGGCCCTCTATGTTACTTGCTCAGAATTTGATGGCAATTTGGAAGAAGAGAATGACTTAGAGTCTCTTATAGAGAACCAGTTTCTGGCATTACAAAAAGCATTCAAAATACCTCACAAAGCAGGTGATGAGGCTCGTACCATGGTATCAAAAAAGTTGCTAACTCTATTTAGGATAGGCAAACTGGGCCCCTTCACCCTTGACACTATTCCATATCTCAAAAATCCCACCCCTTGAAACATTCTGGTGCATGTCCATGTAAATATACAGGGACCCCTTTGTTTAATCAGTACAAATTCCTTGGATATCTAGGCAATGCATTCTATCGAAAGCTAACGGTGAAGGATTAAAGGCAGAGAGATCCACACAGGGCTGTCAAAATAAATCCTCTTTGGTAGGAAATGGTGGCCCACTCATCACTATAGTAAGTTAAATTCTAGGGAAGTTATGGTCCCATCTGGATCTCCACCACTGACTCTCTACTCCTTATCTCTTCAATGCTTGTTTGATAAAGCCTTCTTTACTTACTATATTAGTCCGAAGGAAATGAGATGCTATGAATAGAGTCGTCATAATGTTGAAGTTCCTGGTGTATCTTCATTGTATCATTTTTATGTTGAAAGTTGCAGCTGTCCTTTGCATCCGAGTTGGCTGTGATGTAGTGCTTCTTCTTCATGGTGTTCATACCACCTTTTCAGAACCTCTAAATTGTGTTCCAATCCGCAACCATCTTTTGTTAATGTCGCACAAAAATGCGACGGTCAAGATCATCCATTTTTATCACAAATCTTCACAATTATTGATGTTATGCTTGTTACAGACTGACATTGTTACGACAGTCCAATGCCAAGAGAAAGGAGTGTGTGAGTTCAAGCTCTTTCAAGATTATTGTACTGCATTTTTTTCTTTTTTTCTTTTTGGGTCATTGTCAAATGTTCTTTGCCTATTTATTTTGTGATTTAACTTTTTTCATTGAATATAATTTATGGACGAAAGTATGAAATATTGGTTAGTTTTGGGTGTGCAAACTGCAAACTAGTTGTTCACTATTTGAAATGATGACCCATTTTATTTTTTTAGGGTAATCAGGTCTCAATTTGGCGAGTAGCGAGACCCTGTGAGGGCCAGCTAGATGCATTGAAAATCAAGGGAAGATGGGGGATGGAAAGTTATATATGTGGGGTTACATGTAGACCAAGTTTGGTCTATGGGTGATCTTGCTAGCCTTTATTTGTGGGTTACATGTCCAACAGTTTACAACCCTTCCGTTTAGCACCCAAAAAGAGAAAAAAAAAGTATTCACCCTGCCACAATGATGTGCCAAATCTAACACTGCCAATTCATTTCAGGAAGGAGTGGTATGTGGTCCGGATCCTCGGTAACTCACTAGTCCTTCAGTAAGCGAGAAAGATGGAGCTCCACAGTGGGGCTGCCCATTGAACCGCCAAATATGCATGCCTTCCTCTTTTATGGGGTGTGGTCAAATTTTACTTCTAATAGGAGTTGAATTGGGTTCCTCTAGAAGATTGAGCGTTTCATTTATAATGTTTACATTATCTAAATTGCTCAATAAATATCCCCTCTCGGATGGACTGTTGCCAATTTTCACTTTGATGGGTCATCATCGTATGATTGATCATGCATGAACTACATTCTCTTTTGTAATAGTTTGTTCAATTGTGTGATACTTGATAAATTTTGCAATGCGATTGAAACATATTTAGATTGAAGTTTTGTCATAGGATAGAACACATGGATTTTTCTGTAGATTTTATTTAGGTGTATTAAACTTGATAAATTTCACTGTGGGTCCAAAAACGTGTTAGGGTGAAACTCTACCATATGATCTAGGGTTACCAATGGGCTGGGATGGAATAGACCTGATCCAGGCCCAACATATGCTAGGCCAGGTTTTGATATAAAATAAGTCCATTTGACTTTTTTGGCCAGGCTTAGATTCAGTGATAGAAAGCCCAAAGCCCCATATGCACCATACAACTTGTAGAAAGCCCAATTTGGTAAGGCCTGTTTGACTAAATGAGCAGGCTTGGGTATGACATATATGGTCCGTGTCGGGCTTGTGCGGTATACAGATTATCGGTGGCATGATGGAATATTCAGATTATTCTAGGTTATTCTATGATATTATGGAATGAAGGTTATTCTATGATATTATAGAATGAAGGCCCTCTGTCGTCATTATGAAGTTTTTGAATCATTTATCAATTTTTTTTTTTTTTTAATTTGAAGGTTCGTGTTTTTTTTTTTTTAAATCCCTTAGGTTTTATCGGCTGGTGATATTCTTGAAGATACATCTCATCTATCATATCCCTCTACAAATCAACAAGGGGACCCATATGTTCAAACACAATGCCAAATTAAACTATATGCTCATTTTGAGGGCCCCACAAGGGCAGGAATCTACAAACAGGCCCTAGACATTTCCTTGAAAACAAGTAGGGGGTATTGTAAAGCTGCATCACTCATTTTCCCCAAACAAACACCAACTGCTAATTTACACAACTGGGATTTCAAATGGAGTACTACAGCCCCGTTATTATTTCAAAAGGGAGGATCAACAACTAGAAAACTATCAAGACAACTGAAATAACAAAAGCTGTTTCTATAATCATCTCACACTTAAAGAAAAGTTGAAAATGACATTAGTCGTCTGATAGAGTACTCAAAATCAAAGGAAATTTGGAGTCAGGATTCAGAGTAAGTTAGGGTTTAGTTGTCCCACTTCCCAGCTCTGCCCTGGTCACAAGTACTTCACACATTCTAATAACTATAACAAGTATAACTTGTGCAGTGCAGTTGGCAAAGAACATGAAAAAAGAGTTGTAAGTCATGGATATTCAGTATTGGTTTTTGAGCGGTTTATTTAAAGCAATGGGTGGACCTACTTTTTGACCGACCACAGTGTAGTAAAGGAATGAACTCAACTGGTCAGTGGGCCCTCATGAGATGATGAAAACAGGAAATCATGGATGAATTCAGATTCAAAACAGGCTGCATTCTGGGCTACCTTTGACCTTTTTCTCAGGCAATTGCTAAATGGGATGGCCCTGTATGTAATTGCATGTGCTTGAAGGCTTGGTGACAGGTCCTCCCTCAAACCAAAATTTAGCACTAAATAGAAATATTGCACGCCAAACCATGCTGGTGTGCAATACATATATATATATATTCTTCCCTAGTACTTTAGTAATCAACTATCAAATCTTGTTGGATAATGAACACATCAAAAATCTTCTTATAGTGACAATTGGCTACGGATTATTAATATGATAAAAGCATTGCAATGTTGGTTCTTTCCATATTGTTTCTGTAGCATGGATGGCATCTCAGTATGGTTTGGGATGTATTAGTGATGAGTACATAGTGTAGACTGACTAGTAAAGTCTTGTACTATGAATGCATTAGCAAGATGTGGATGGGTCAAGCTATTAAGAAAGTAAGTACCCTTAAAAAGGCCACAGCAAGGCACAGTGGAAACGAAATAATCAATTAGTGTGGCAAGTGGAAAAGGCAATCAAGGTCCAGCACAAGTCCCGCTTGCTTTGGGCCACTGCTATAAGGCATATAATTAGAAAATAAGTAAAGAAGGGCATATAAGTAATACACCCGATTCATCGAAAATGAAGATTCCCTCCTATAATTTGAGGATCTTAATTAACTTGTAGGGAGAACCATTGTTATAGAAGTCCTCCAATTCATAATTTTAATATTAGAATAATTATCTTAAGTTTAAAATTAGAATAATCAAATGGTATTGAAGAGATTTCAACATGAAAGCGCCGTCTGCCTTTTACGCATAAGATATGAAAATGGGTTGTACATTTGTTAATGTAATATACGCAAATATTGAAACACATTACGTTGTTTGTCAAAATTGCCAATTTCAATTGAGAATATTCAATGGTTTTACATGTGTTTGGATTTTATAGATGCATTTTAAAATTTTCTAAGGATCTAATTTTGCGAAATGAAAATAAACATCTTGATGCTTATTATTAATATGAGAATATTGAATGGTTTGGATTATGAATTGGGGTCCCACAAAAGTGAAAAAAAAAACCTATAGGTTGGGATTTTTGGAAGTTTTTTCATGAATTTCTGAAAATATATGAAGATTTAATATATCAAATAAAGCAACTTAGGGGGTTTAAGCCCTATAAAAAGATGGGCGGCTTGGATAATGAATTTGGAGCCTACAAAAGTATTTTAACTTGTACTTCTTTACTGTAGTAAGGGGAGTTTTCAAAAACTTATATAATTTTTTGCCCATTTTTAAAAAAGCATGTGAAGATTTGGATATTTCAAAATGTATGAGGTTCTTACAATCAAGTCTTCTCTATAGAAAATATAAAAAAATGGAAAAATTACCTGGATCACTCGATTTCATTCTTTAGTGATATAGGTAATTTTTCCATTCATGAATGGAATTGAAAAGACAGCATCTTATTAAATTTCTTTAGCTAACCATGGTTACCAAAACTTTAAGGCGTTAGTAGAGGCAGCGGAAATACTTTTCAATATTCCTCATGGCGACACGTATTTTTTTTTACGCTGAGTCGTTCCTCTTGGGATTCGAACTCACGACCGGTTGACTCTGATACCATATTAAAATTTTTTAGCTAACCATTGCTACCGAAACCTTAAGGAGTTAGTAAAGGCAACGGAAATAATTTTCAATATTTCCCATCGGGTGGAGCCCACTCCTCAATACATCTCACTTGATTTTAGGGAAGAAGAAGAAAATGAAAATCATGAATTATCACTGCTGGAGAAAAACCTGTTAGTGCGTACGTAATTTTAGACAAAAAGCCCACAGAGATTGAGGGAGACGACAGTTGGTGGTGGCTGCCCATAAACTACCTCATAGTGTCATTTTTGTTGATCAGTGGTGAGTTGTGTTATACCACCATTTCGCCATTTTGACAAGGATAACCAACGAACCCATTGCTTGGGTTGGTCACTAGCGAAGCTCCTGAGGTGACTTGGACAACTTTGGTCTGATCATCGGTTTGAGGATGGTAGGCCGAACTTGTCCGTTGGCGGGTACCCTGTAACCTAAAAGTCTATGAGATATGGTGGTCAGGGCTCAACACAGGTCCAGGTTGCTTTGGGTAGACCTGTGGGGATATACATGGGTTTTTGGGCATGCTACAAGAAGATTGGCCTAAAATCATGATTATCATCGAAGTCTTGTTTCATTCGCATAAGAATGGTTTTGTTAGTTTTTAACTTTCACACGTCTATGTTTGGGGCTTAATTCTTCATTCCATAGTCTATATTGTTGATGACCGTCGTCGTTGTCGTCACCACCGCCGTCACCACCGCCATTATCATCCCTATTAGGAGTCCATTAGCCTACCTAGTAAAATGAAATTTTAGAATCCATCCATTGCTTGTAAAGTTAAAGTGAAGTAAAGCCTTTATTATCTAGACAAGAAAAGACAAAGAGTCATATCAAAAGTACACACATTCAAAATTTCCTCCATCTTAAAAAAATAAAAATAAAAATAAAAAATAAAAAAAAAGAAGAAGAGTAAAAAAACAAACCTCATTTTTCCACTAAATGAAAAAAAAAATCATCTTATTACACAAAAAGTAAAAAAAATTCTCAATCAAACAACTAAAAATAAAAAAACATCATAACCCTATATATTTGATTCTCTCTTGATTTGATGCTATACCTCACTTTACTTCAATTCACCGTACATCCAAAATGCCCTAAACCCTCATTCTATCTACTTCCAAGTCCACTTTATTGGGTGTAATTCTTCATTTAGGCTATAAGCTATAGCACTCCAAAATCCAATGTATTGCTTCAAACTACTGTTCACCATGTTCACCAACCTTGCAGGTCCTTTTTTAAATGACTAAGATGTTCCACAAGCAACACAATGATATAAGTAATTATATTTGGTCAATGGTAATTTAGAAATGATGAAAATGTTAAATAATCAAGCAATCTCTAAAGGAGAGGGATACTTGGGAGTTTAAGCTACTTAATTTACATTTGAGTAGAAAAATCTCAAGATTGTTGTAATAGGTTTTCTAAATACAAGTTAACTATGTATCTGCCTGTGGACAGCACTTCGAGTCTCTTCTCTCTTGGCTCATATCTTCCTTTCCGAAGTTGGTAACGGTGAGTAACAGCAGAAATTGTATAAGTTTGGCCTTCTATGGATACACTCTCCCCACACTGCATGTTCTGTTGTTTGAAATTAAAAAAAAAAAAAAAAAGATGCAAAGATCAGCAATCAAATGAATATATTACCACTACAATTAGGCATATACAATAGAAAATAAATAAATAACTTTTTTTTTATGATGAGAGTTTCCCCGTGGTATATAACCCGAAAGGACTATTCCCCCAGGCACAGACATAACTACGTAAGTGCATAAGAAATTTACTAGATTCATCATAAATCAAAATCCCTTCCTATAGTTAGAGGTCTTAAATCACTTATGTGCAGAACCAGTGTTACAGAAGTCTTCTGATTCGCAATTTGAATATGGGAATAATCAAATTATCGAAAATACTTAAATCCTAACCTTGAAGCCCCTTCTAAGAATCATATGACTGAATCTCATAGCTTTATGATACTCAAATCTTGTAAAACAAATTCAGATTTAGCTGCTCCCATCTTTGCAAATGGGCCTTTTCTACTATCCAGTCTCCCACAATGTGATAGGGCTACATCAATTGTGGGAAGCTTTATCTCAACAAGATCAGCTAATCTACAAGGTGCGGTGGAGCCAATCCTTGAGCCCATGTTATTGCCTCTTTGTAAAGTCATGATCAATTAATTACTGTCCTCCACAAGAAAGCAAGAACAACCTTCCAAGTCTGATTGTTCAAAACTCAGCTCTAATTGAATCTCCAACATCATATGGGCCTAAAAAGTAAAAAGCAAGGAGCCAAAGGACAGTGCCGTCATCTTATGTTGCATCCCCTATTGAGGGACCGGCTTTGCCAAGAAAACTACATCCATATTTGATCACCATTGGCTTGGTAAAGGCTGATCTCTAACATTCACCCTCATGTAGTGGGTAACCTTCAGTGACCACCTACCATCCTCTTTCCAAGTCTATTAAGGATATCTTCATGAAGTCCTTTACATTTATAACTCAATGACAACCATGACTTCAATTTAGTAAGCAACATCTTCCTTAGGGGCCTGTTTGTTTGCATAAAATACATAGGAATTCATGATGAAATGAGCTCCACCAAATGATTATTAAAGAGGTGAGGGGTGAAGGATATAAGGTGGAGATGTAGATGGGAGCTAGACCCATGGCCGCCCCATGAAGTGTACGGCCAGCAGGCAGGGCCCACTTCTCCATCAGATGGACCATGTGGGTCCATGATCAACCTCGTGGAAAGTGATTGAAACGACACCCATTTTAGAAATCTGCTGGAATCCTTCAATTTCTTGCTAATTAGTAGTTGCTTTCCTTCCATTATGCTATTAGGAATTACTAATTATTGTCTGGAGGCAGAATCTTTGGATATTATTGCTTGTAATTAGGTGATTCTGGGCTAAATAGTGTTGTCAGGGTCGACTGCCTCACCAGTTCACATTCGATATCTTCAAGACAGAATAACAGTAAGGTCATTTGTTATCGTTCAGTATCTCTGTGCCTTTTTTTCTTTGCATTTGTCCCTTTCTTCTTGAGTGTGTGTTGATGGCCAACTAAGTGAAATGACCGTCACTCTCTTGCATTTTCTACGTCCAAAGAGACTCAGCAGCTACTGTTTACTGCTGTAGCAGCGGTATTGGTGGTTGGATATGCTGTCACAGGTTTCAGTTAATACCATGACTACGTCAATATGTTGGGCAGATTTGGTTTTGGGGCTACATGGAGAGAGTGAATGAGAGAGTGCATTTCTTCCGCATCTTTCTCAGTCTTAGTGAATGGTTCTCCTACACGGCTTTTTCGGGCCTCGCGAGGTCTAAGACAGGGAAATCCATTATCTACCTCTTTGTTCACCTTAGTGGATGAAGCTTTGGGTGGGCTACTTACAAAAGCAAAAAATATGGGTTTGATCAGTGGTTTTGAAGCTGGTGCGTGGGGAGTCATCACACACCTTCAATTGGTAGAACACACGATTTTGTTCTCTTCTACAAGTTGGGACGAAATTGTGACCTTGAACGAATTTTGAGATGCTTTCAGTTAGTTTCGGGATTGAAGGTTAATAAATCAAAAAGTTCTTTGGTGGGGGAAGGATGTTCGGAGGCGGATATTCAAATATTGGCGGACAGATAACATTGTAGAAAGGAGAGTCTTACTTTCTATTATCTTGGTTTGCCTATTGGGGTAAGCCCTCGGTCGATTGCTTTTTGGGATCCGGTGGTAGAAAAGTTTGAGAAGAAACTATCTACATGGAAAAGACAATATCTTTCTTTAGGAGGGAGAATTAGTCTTACAAAATCTTCTTTGTCCAACTTACCAGTATACTACATGTCACTCTATAGGATGCCGATGGCGGTTATCAAGAAGTTGGATCGGATTTGGAGAAATTTTTAGGGAAGGGAAATTCTCAAAGAAGGAAGAAGCACTTATTGAAGTGGAAAGAAGGGAAGGGACGGTGTGGTGGGTGAGGGGTGGGGAGGGTTGGTTTAGGCTTGGGAAATTTGGACCTTAAAAATTTGGTCTCTATTAGCTAAATGGTGGAGATATGGAGAAGAGAGAGAGGCATTGTGGAAGAGAGTAATAGTGTCTAAGTATGAGGCGGACGCATGGGGGTGGGTGCCAAAAAGAGTCCCTCAGCATAAGTTGTCTGGCTTTTGGGTTGACATTTCTAGTTTTGGGGAACGGTCAAATGTCAGGGAGGTCTTAGTTAAAGGTTCAGGTTTATATGTCGGGGAGGAGGAAACTGTCCGTTTTTGGTATAATGATTGGGTGGGTGTTGGTCCTTTATGCCCTGTGTTCCATAGCCTGTTTAGAGTTGTGTCCAAAAAAAGAGACTTCAGTTAAAGAGTATTTTGTTTGGGATGGAAATGTGGTGTCTTGGAATATTAGTTTGAGGAGGGCCCTCCATCAGTCGGAGGCGGAGGACATTAAGGCTTGTCCAATCTTCTCTCTAATGATTTCTTATGCAGGGATGCAAGCGACTTTCGTATTTAGAAGCCTCTTTCTAAGGGTTTGTTCTCCTCAAGGTTATTCTATAATGAGATTGATCCTTTTGGGGCAGTATCGTCTCCTTGTGCAGTAGTGGGGACAAGGCTTGTTCCACGTAGAGTGGAGGCATTTTGCTGGTTGACAATGGCGGGCAAAATTTCAACAACATATGTTCTGAGAAGAATGGGGCTCGTGACTAATATTATTTTTGATATGTGTTGCCTTTGTGGGAGGGAGATGGAGTCGATAGATCACTTATTCATTCAGTGTGGCATCGCTTCGTCTGTTTGGGGGTTTTTCCTCGAACAATGTGAAGTGAGTTGGCTTTTTCCAGGTTCATTACCGATGGTGTTTGAAGGTGAAAGAGAGCCCTAATGGTTGGAAATGGTACAATCTTATGGAGGATTATTCCTTCTTCCATTCTTTCAATCTAGAAAGAGAGGAATGATAGAATCTTCAATGGGAAAGAATCTACTTAGGAGGATCTAACATAAGTTGTGCTATCGAGGATCGCTAAATGGGCTTTGCTCTGCAAAAGAATTTTCAGAAATTAAGATAGATAACATTATGCAAAATTGGGGAGCTTATTTGAAGATAGGTGATAAGTCCACAAAATTGCATTCTTATATGAATAATTTGGAACGCTTTAAGGACTTATTCATTTTAAATTGCATCAATTAGGGTAAAACCATGATTTATGCATTTAGAAAATCATTGTAGTGTTTTAATGCATAATTTTCCCTAAATTAACATGTTTTGCATAAAATCATGAAAATGCATTTCTTTTTTTTTCTTTTTTTTTTTTTTTTGAATGATAACTTTCATTGACTAAAGAAATCAGTACAAGAGACATATACTAACCTCAAAACAAACAAAAAACAGCCAGACAAAATAACAAGAAACCCAAAAGTCAAAAGAGCATAAAGAAGAGCAAAAACACTTGGTCACACCACGACCCCTAGCTTAAGTGAAAGCAATTTCCTTCCAATTGTACATTATTTTGTCACTAGGGTAGTCATCGAATATAGGATTGATCTTCACCCACTGAGCAACAAAGAATTTTATCTTGTCACGTAAGACCTCTTCTTTCGTTATTGTCCCTTCAAAGCATCTAGCATTCCTCTCCTAACATATATGCCAAATGACAGATAGAAATGACAAAAGAAGTAACACAAAAACTGGGACCCACATAACTCAGTCGGAAAAAGAAGTCCTAGTCGGATTAAGAGTCGTACTGGCATCTAGACTCTTGCCAATGACCCACTCATATGCACAGAAGATCAAAGTTGGGCACCACAGTGAAGAATGGAAGCTGAAAATGAAAAGAAATGAAGAGAATAGAGAAGAATTGAAGAGGACCCACCATGTGACCCACCGCCTTGGGTGCGAATTCCAAGGTGGGAGGGGTGGCCAAGTTGGGGTCCACATAGTTTCAAACAATCAG
This sequence comes from Camphora micrantha, assembly GCA_003546025.1. NCBI lineage: Eukaryota > Viridiplantae > Streptophyta > Magnoliopsida > Laurales > Lauraceae > Camphora > Camphora micrantha. The sequence goes on along the minus strand of QPKB01000009.1, from coordinate 10,931,987 downwards.
AAATCTATTCGTTTTTGGTGAGAACATTTTGAAGATTCAAATTTGAAATTAAAGATCAAGAAAGGAAGGATTTGAAGATGTCTTGGCGACAAGAAGATAGAGAAGGAAAGAAGAAAAGGAAAGAAAAATCCAAAGAAAAAAAAAAATTGCACAAGAGGCAAGCATGTCCAGCATGGTCTCCTCCAAGTGTTGCACACGCGGCACACCCATTGTGGGGCCCACCCCATTCCAACTTGCAAGTTGCAATGATTCGAATTTCTCAGATTTAAATACTATTCAAGTGGACCCAAGTAAGAAGAGTTGCACAAGGAAGAAGAGTTCCAAAAATTGAAAATTCTTGGGGCCAAATTCAAGTTGGAAACAAACTCAAACAAGTCCAAGATCCTTGCACACTAATCTCCAAAGAAAATCTCCAACTTGGACTTCAAGCTTTTCAAAGATTTTAGAAAGTTTCAAACCAAGAAAATGCAAGGGGTCCCACTTCTCTTTATTTGAAGGATTTTTGATGAATTTTGAGGGTCCCATCTTATGCAAGGATTTTCTCTTTTAAAAGTGGGCCCTATTGTGAAGACATTTTCAAGATAAAAGAGGGTGCACAAAGAAATCCAAAAGAGAAAATTTTCATCTCATCTTTTCCTAACCCCACTCAAATTGGTTGGCAAAGGATAGAATTATCAATTATCTCTCACTTAAGATAAAGAGAGCCAAACTAGGAGTGCCAAAAAGCATAAATACCCCCTAGGGGGATGTCCAAACCCATGAAGAAATTGAAAACCCCCCTCTCTAGTTTCCCTCTCTACCCCACGCCCATCTCTTCCCTCTCCATCATGCCATCTCTCTCTCTTCAAGGAGGCTAGTCCAAGTTGAAGACCAAAAACTAGAAGAGGCTTCTTCATCCTAGCATGTGTATGTTCTTTGATTTTATTTTTCTCATTATCTTATTAAAAGACATCAACGTTAGTAAAGTTCTTGTTTTTCTTTTTTATCCTCTTCTTTTCATGCTCATATGCTTTTGATTTTTAATTTTACAAATCTTTTTTAGGGGTTAATTAGTTGTGCACTGTGGTAAGGTTAGTAGAAGGATGTCTTACCCCGAATGGCCTGACTTAGTACCCTCCAACGTGTGCATTAGACCTTGAATCCTTTGCATGTACGAGAGGCAATGCAAGTCAAAGTGCCAAAGCGAAAGTTTTAGTGCCTTAAAATGTTTATGAGCCCTCCTTGAAACCTTGTGGCCTTTGCACACTAGTTTAGAGTTCACACTTGGCCTGACAACCCAAGTTGTAGAACAAGGACCTAGGTTTGTGATTTATGAGTCTTTGGCCCAAGTTGAAAAAAAGAAAATAAAGGAACTTGAACTCACCTCATTTACTTTTACTGCGATTTTCACCACATTTAAATTCATGTCAGTTTTCACCACATTTACTTTTCTTGCAAGATTCACCACATTTAAATTTCTGCACTTCTTGTTCTATTATTTATGTTTCCTTCATTCTCTAGTTTAGTTTATGCATAATTTTATGGCTGAGTGTTATCATTACATGCATCATTCATTAGATGTAATTTTTGCATGTTTAAGTTGCTGAAAAGTTAAAGATTCAGATCTGAAAATTCGAGTTATAGCAACTTGAATCTGAATTTCAGCAACCCGTTCATGAAATCTGCACAGAATTTCAGCAGATTCAGCATGGTTTTTGGACAAAAGTACGCAATTCAAAACCCAGGCAAATCTTATCATTTTCGCTTGAAATTTGCTGGACTTAGACCTTGCTGGGTACTCTTTCAAACCCCAGAATTTTAGTTTCAAAAGATTTCAGGAAGTGGGTTTTCCAGAGGCCTAAACATGGTGGCTCAGCCCACCTGCGTGCAGAAAGTCAACTAAGTAACTTTAGGCATTCATAACTTTTTCATCTTAATTCCCTTTTTGGTTCCTTTTTTTTTTTTTCTTTTTTTTCTTCTCTTTTTCATGCATCATCGGAGTTTCTGTTCCAGCCATAAAATTTAGTTTTAGATCATATTAGGTTGCACGTACAGTCCATCAAAGTTAGGCCAGAATCACAGTTTTCCAGACTTGGAATTTTTCAGCAGGCATACATTATGCTGTTTAGATTTTAGTTCATTCATTGCAGTTTTCATCTTTGCATTAGATTAGACTTTCGAATTGAGATTTAGGACTGATTAAGAATTTAGGAAGAATTAATTGCATTTTAGTTTAATCAATTAAAATTTTAATTAGATTAGGATACCAACAAGCATAGCTTTAGTTTTTTTGGAAACTTGCATGTAGGATTTTTAATTTTTATTTTCTCTAACTTTTAGGATAATTTCAGAGTTTGACTTCTTTCTTATTGTGATTAAAGATAAGATCTAAAGATTGGAAAGTATTCGAAATCTGGATAATTTTAGGTTCAGAATAGTTTGAGATAAGTTAGAATTCTTAATTTTGATAACTTTAGAGTTTTTTTCCTCAATTTGAATTGTTTTGAAATATCCAAGATAATTGAGAAGTTTCTAGAATTAGAGAGTCCTAGTTTAGTTTAGTTTTAACTTAAGAGTAATATTTTGTTTGAAGTGATTACTTGGTTTTAATTTATTATTAGTGGTAGATTCTTAAATTTTTATTTTTATCTTTGGTACAATTTCAAGTTGGAAAGGACTTTGAATTCAAATTGCTTCCTAAGGATCGATCCCATACTCACTAGGTTACTAAACTACAATCGAAGCTCTATACTTAGGGCACGCGATTATAACATTCAACAACAGGTGCTTTAAAGAAGAAAAGGGTAGTATCTTGGTGTTCTCCACCATGTGGAGTCTTAAAATTCAATGTTGATGGAGCAACAAAAGGAAACCCAAGTTTTGTTTATGTTCTCTAAATATGTGGGGATCAAAGACTCTAATGAAGCGGAAGTTTTGGCAATCTTAGAAGCTCTTCATATTTTTCATACCTCATTTCATAATTATCTTATTGCAGAGAGTGTTTCGGCTAACACGATTTCTTGGGTGAAATCATTGAGGGGGCCATGGAAAATGCAATTTCTCTTTAATGAAATTAGTCATTTAATTTCTGACTTGCAACTTATGTTTCAATAGATCTGCAAACGGATGGCAGACTGTTTAGCAAAGTAAGGGGTAGATAGATCTTGTAATTTAAGCGCCTATATTATGTAGTGTGTGGCTGGTTCATTCCTCTTGTACCGGTTCTACTATGCAGTCTTTTTTAAGCTGAGTTGTACTTCTTTCTTTAATGAAGTTTATTGTTACCGACAAAAAAATGAATTCCTCCAAAAAAAAAAAATATACAAAAGAAAATATTAGGCAACAAGACAAACTAAAAGCACTTGGGATTAACCAAAGATCAGATTTTACAAGAAAAAGGCATCCAACAAAATGCAATAATCCCTTGGCAGAACCAAGTTGTTCTAGATTATTATAGACAGGAAGTGAGTCAAGGTAAGAAAATGAAGCAAAAAGTTGCCAGATAAATAGCCCCAAGAGATCCAATATCCTAGCCTTCCTATTTTCCCCTTCCCCTTAAAACCTCCATTAGACTATCTAACATTCGATTTTCAAAAACTATTCATTCTGTTCCAAAAGTAACATTGCATACTCTTATCCCCAGCTTCTCTATTCAATGCATTCTTTGGTTAAATCCTTTTACAATTTAAAATTACATTAATTCTTCCATATCCTGAAGCAAGCCTAACATCAAAAATCCAAACATATGAAAGCGAATGTTTTTTTTTTTCTTTTTGAATAGTTAAATTCATTATAGAGAAAACGGTACATAAAAGTGAATGTTGCACCCATCATCCAATAAGAATCTTAAAACTTTTGGCCGTTAAACCTTATAACATCCATAGTTTCAAAATATCATTCCAGATCTTCGACCAACTCTACTTGTACTTCTACCTTCCCTTCTCTACTACCACCCTCTATCCTTTTTCCCACACTTTAAAGCAGTTATCTTTCTCACAAAGCCTCCCTTTTCACCCCAAACCTCCACCTCAATTTTGATAACAGTGCCCAGTTATTTTCCAAGATATTTATTGAATAAGGCAAACCCCTCATTTTTCTTAGAAAACTTCAGTCTTCCGATTTATAAGAAACCACACCAAAACCCCCTCCCCCCCCAACACACACACACTTCCATAAAATATCCCTTTGGATTTTTTTAAGTTTTAGTTTTCTTAGCCACACTTTTGTGGAGAGAGAGAGAGAGATGATAAGCCAGAAGACTTAGGGCCTATTTGTTGGAATTTAGAGAAACCCTCCTCCGCAGGTTTCCCAAATCCTCTAGCACATCAAAACATTCAGAATACTGGAATTAGAGAATTTGATAGGCCACAAGGGAATGTAGGGAAATACAAATTTGACTCGTTGGTGGGTAGTAACATCAATAACCCGTCACAAGATTAGGATCATTTCAATACCAGTTCCCATTCCCACCTATTCACCAATTCAATGGGAATTCAATTGCCCTCAATTCAGCATTGTGAAGTCCCTCCTTTACCAAACCATCACTTTGCATAACCGTATGGTTCTTAACCAATTCTATCACTTTCCTTTCCCAAACTATAAATACAAACTTTATTGCTGGGTATTGACATTTGGTAGATTTCACTCCCCTCTGCAAATCATATCTCACTTGATTTACCAAGATCGAGAAACCCAGTTCGCATATAGATCAAAATCGGCATTTCGAACTAATTAAAAAAAAAAAAAACCCATTTCGTGTATAGGTCAAAATCGAGTTTCTAAACCAATGCAGTTGCAAAACCCAAAAAAGGAGTAATCAGAAATTGGCTTACAGAGGGGAAGCAGCGAATGCCGAGGTTTTTGGGCGGAGGCGTGATTTCAATGACTTTGTAGGGGTAACGATCGCTTTCTCTTTCTCTGTCTCTCTTCTTACAGAAAATCTGAAGCCCAGATCCCTGAAAAAATTAAACCTTAAGATCAAGGTTAGAAAGAAAGACAACCCCAGAAAGATTGAAAGAAGAAAGATTGTCAAAAAGAAAACTTCTTCATTCATTGAAAGAGCAATTTGCCTTTATACCTTCTGAAATGTAACCAGGTTCGTCGCCATTGCCTCTCTCTCTCTGTACCAAACAAGAAGCTGAGAAAATCGTAGTTGGGGGTGGTAGCGTTTGATGATTTTCTGGTAGGCACGTAGAGGCAGCAGATATTGTTTGGAAATGGGATCCGTTGCCACAAATATAATTCCACAGTCGGGAAATTCAAGACCATGAAGATGACATTAAAATCAGAAAAATGATAGTGAGATCGATAAATCATAAAGCAGTTAGGCATCAAAGATTCATGATTTACCTGAACTTAGAGGAGACTAGTAGAGAGTAGAAACTATAGAGAGATTGGTGAGTATGACTGTATGAGTGTATTACAGATTGACAGCCTAATTCCAAGTGGAGTGTCGGCCTGGCTCGATATCATCGTCATCATTTCTTCGGTATTGGCTAAAAAGATATGTTCCATACTGTTGTGCAGCACTACCATACCCATGACCATATTCAGATTGTTCTTGATAAGATGATGAACTATCTTGATCCCCCGTGGATTGAGATGACTGGTTGTACTCAAATGGCATGAAATGGTGATGAGGGGCATGAAGAGGTCGTTGCGAAATTGGTGGGGGAAGCCTCCCTTGCTCAATTAACATCTGTTCAATAGAAATAAGCGGTGTTGGTGAAGGGGGTACCCAATTAGGGTCATATGAATAACCCCCATGCTGTCCATACATGGCACCTTGTTGGCCAACATAACCCCCATGCTGTCCATACATGGCACCTTGGCCAACATAACTCCCATGATGACCATTAGTAGAAGCGCTACTATTACCCCCTGTCTTAGTCTGTCCAACATGTCTGACATAGCCACGGCGAGGATCTAACTCGGTAGCATCAGGAAAATATTCAACTGTTTCATAAGTGACAGGCTCATCATCTATATAATGACCCTCATCCCCGGGAGAGTCAGGTAGAATTCCTGCTGATGATGAAAAAGTAGAAATACTTGACTCACTCTCCTCGTCCACCTCCTTTCCCCTTGGCTCACTCGTATCAGGTGCGCGCCCCTGCTGCATTGTCAAATTTATTTCTTCTATCCTTTCTGCGGCCCTCACTGGCTCAGGCCTATCCCAAGTCAATTCCTCCATCAACTCCTCAAACCTTGGGTCTTGATCTAACACCGGTTCTTCTTGTTCCTCCAGCCATTGACCTAACACAGTATCCTCTTCTGAAAAAATATAGTCCAAATTAATTGGACATAAATATTCCCGATGATCCTCAAACTGTCTTCTCCTTCTATTTCTGCTCCGGAGCTTGAGGTTGTAGTGCATGTAGACCAATTTATTTAGCTTCTGCATTGTCAATCTATTTCTTGGTCTAGTGTGGATAAATGAGAAGGTGCTCCAGTTTCTTTCACAATTGGAAGACGATGCAGTTTGACTAAGGACTTTAATAGCAATCATCCTTAGTGCAAGAGCACTCTCTCCATAATTCAACCACCATTCAGCTGAAAAAAGAAATATAGAAATGATATAATAGTCAATAAAATTATAATAAGTCTCTGAATAATATAGAGACTACATCACAATCAATACCAGGATAGGTCTATGTGATAGCACTCCGCGCAATCGTCGTTCCAAAGCTTCCAGCACGTACATTGTATATGTCAATCTAAAGACATTAACGTAGAAAAATAAATTAGAGAAATTATAAATTACAATGTTATATACTTTTTTCCTTAATTATCCTACCTGATTAGCAACCCAAATTGCTTCATCTGTACTCGCTGCCAATCTTTCAATTACATTTTTTAGTCCCAAACGGATTTCATTAGATATATGTCCATCCGTAAATTGGGGATTAAAGAAGTATCCTATAAAACCAATGAATTTTAGTCATTGATAAATTAATATAGTGAGGACTGAGAAGAGATTGGAGAGTTGAATACAACAATGCAAGTATTAAAGGAAATAGCCTTCACTTACCGGCAGTGTGTAAATCATGTTTCAATTGTCGTCCCCATCGATCGTCGATGATCTTCCAAAACTTTTTGTAATATTTACAATCTGTTTGAATAGTCAGCTTTGATCTCTCCATGGCCTTATGTAAGAAGCCCATTGTTGGCTTATCATCGCCATCAACCAATCGAAGAACCTTTATTAGGGAATAAAAAACATTCAAAACACCCTTCACATGAGGCCAAAACTTGTTAGACTCAATTATTTTACATACTTCAAGAGTAATGGGACTTGGCCTCTTTCCCCATTTTGAATTTATGAACTCATGTGATTTTATTAATTGGAGAAGTCCTTCTCTATACTTGTAAACACTTTCGATAGCAATGAAGTGGGTGGCAAATCTAATGATGCCAGGCCGTAGTAATTCATGGTTGTCTATTAACGTTTTCATCATGGAAATGAGTCTATATGATTGATAAAAAAAAATAAGTGATCTTCTTTATCTTACCAATCACTTGCTGCATGACTTTTCCTTTTGCAATATCTTCAAGCATTAAATCCATGCAATGTGCTGCACATGGAGCCCAGAAAATCATTGGCCTTTGTTTCATAAGCATCATTCATGCGGCCTTCATGTTTGCAGCATTGTCAGTAACAACCTGAACTACACAATCTGCCCCAACTTCTTCAATCACTTCATTCAATAACTTATTAATATATTTTGCATCTTGAATGTAATCAGTTGCATCAACTGATTTGATAAACACCGTGCACATAGACGAGTAGACAAGAAAATTCAAGAGATGACGATGTGTGATGGTCGTCCACCCATCGCACATTACTGTGCAACGTCTTTCCTTCCATGCCCATTTGAAAGTTTGCACCCAAGCCTGCAACTCCTCATACTCTTTTTCAACACAGACATGCCCAATCTCATAAGGGGTGGGTGCCTTTATACCTGGACCATGTTCTGCAGCTGCATCTAACATGGTGGTGAAATAAGGAGAAGATGCTTTGTTGGGAGGAATGCCTCCATCTAAAAAAAACTTCCTAGTGGCTCTCACTAGATGTTCTCTTGCTTTACCAAATTTGCCCTTTAATGCTTTCATAATGCTGGGCTGCTTTGATGTTGGTTTTCTATAAGCAAATGGGTCAGTTGGCCCCACATGTTGAGGTGCATGTGTAGGAGGTCTTTCAATCTCCTCAATGTCTGGATCTTGATGGGGTTGTTTTTGACTAAATGCCCGACGCAAACTCGTTCCCCCAGGTCCGGATGACCCACCACCATGCTCATATTAGCTACCTTTAGAGGCTGCTTCATATTGCATTCTTCGCCTCTCTTCCTCCTCCTGAAGTGACCTCACACTTTCTCTCCTAGCCCTCCTCATTTTCGGGTTTTCATCGTCATCATCAGAGGAACCAAATACTTCTTCTCTACAAGCATCAAGTTCTTCAGTTCTTCTTTTTTGTTGCACAACTTTCTTTTTTGCATATGCATTGAGGAGCTCCTTCATTTCAGCAGTGACATTCGGTGGCACTTTATGACATTTTATCACCTGTCCTGATATATGTGCCAAATGTTGTTTCAATCGAGTAATCCCGCCATTGAGCACTTTTCCACAATAATTACATTGTACTTGACTTTTGCTTCCAACTGCTTCACCGTGGCTCCATGCTGGATCTATATCACGCACCATCTTGTTCCTATAAAATAAGAAATTCATGTAATACTCTAACAACAATTATTTTTAGGAAAAAAAAAAGATTTAATAAAATCATTTTCAAAATCCTAAATATATAGATCTAGCATAAAAGTATGTAGATCAATCATTTACACACCATACAATGATCATGAATCATTAAAAGAATATATTTATGATGAAAGCTCCAAAAAATGATAAATTATAATTCAAATATTAAAAAATCCGAAAATAAAATAATTAAAATAAAAATTTAAATCATGTTTATGACTATGAGTAGTTGTAGATCTATTATCTACACACTATTAATAAGCCATTAAGCCTTTGGTATATGAGTATATCACAAATATGCTAACAAGTAACAACAATTCTTTTTAATAAAAAAAAAAATAAAATCATTTTCAAAATCCTAAATATATAGATCTAACATAAAAGTATGTAGATCAATCATTTACACACCATACAATGATCAAGAATAATTAAAAGAACATATTTATGATGAAATGCCCAAAAAATGATATATTATAATTCAAATATTAAAAAATCCGAAAATAAAATAATTAAAATAAAAATTTAAATCATGTTTATGATTATGAGTAGATGTAGATCTATCATCTACACACAATTAATAAGCCATTAAGCCTTTGGTATATGAGTATATCACAAATATGTTAACAAGTAACAACAATTATTTTTAGGAAAAAAAAATTAATAAAATCATTTTCAAAATCCTAAATATATAGATCTAACATAAAAGTATGTAGATCAATCATTTACACACCATACAATGATCATGAATAATTAAAAGAACATATTTATGATGAAATGCATAAAAAATGATATATTATAATTCAAATATTAAATAACCCGAAAATAAAATAATTAAAATAAAAATTTAAATCATGTTTATGACTATGAGTAGATGTAGATCTATCATCTACATACTATTAATAAGCCATTAAGCCTTTGGTATCACAAATATGCTAACAAGTAACAACAATTATTTTTAGGAAATTTTTTTTTTAATAAAATCATTTTCAAAATCCTAAATCTATAGATCTAACATAAAAGTATGTAGAATTGTAGATCAATCATTTACACACCATATAATGACCATAAATCATTAAAAGAACATATTTATGATGAAATCCCCAAAAAATTATGTATTATAATTCAAATATTAAAAAATATGAAAATAAAAAAAAAAAAGAAAAAAAAGTTCAAAATCATGTGTATGAGTAGATCTAGCATGAAAGTATGTAGATCTAACTTCTAAATAAAGAAAACAACACAACTACACAAGTAACAAACCCAAATGATTTATAATTTCATCTAAAAAAAATAACATAATAAAATACTTTAAGTTGATTTTCTCTTACCTTAGATAATATTTTCTTCAAAAATAGAAGTGGAATTTGAAAAATGCAAGAGGGATGTGTGATGGAGAGGGGCTGCTGGTATGGGGAAAAAAAATGAGAAGAGAGGAGAAGAGAGGAGAAGAAAATGAAGATGAGAAGAAAATGAAGAAAATGAAGAGAGGAGAAGAAAATGAAGATGGAGAAAAAAAATGAAAAAAAAAAGGGTTTTAAAGCATTTTCTCATATATCGGCCGATATTTTCAGATATCGGTTCCACCGATATAATGTAAATCTCTGCCGATATGGGCCGAGATTTTGACGATTTTTTCCGAGTCCGATATCTCATTGAGATATCGGATCGGTATCGGCCGGTTTTTAAAACCATGATCTACACCCTCAGCAATTTAGGCATGCATGGTGTGCTTGTGATTTAAGATTCTGGTTGACCCCCCTTCTTTCAGGCTGATTAGGGTGTTCGGCCTCTTCGAGATCTGATTATTTTTTGGGGACATGAAGTCCCTGTCTCACCTATGTATCGGTTAAGTCAGGTTTTTTGTATGGCGGAGTTAGGATCCTTTTGTTATTATTTTGGGGCTCATTTCATTTTTAATGAATGAATCGGATTTGGGTTCAGTCCATATTTGTTATTTGACTGGCCAACTTGACTTGACTGACAAGTGGTTTGGCTTTGGGTTGAGCCTATAGCCCTATATGTTAGCCACATTGCTCAACTTGATGCCAACTTGAAATGGCCTTATCAAGTGCCAACCATGACTCAGTGTCATGGCTTTAAAAGTTGACTCACAAAGTGACACAGGGGCAATTAAAAAAAATAAAAATAAATCATGTACCTAGTTAGATTCAATTGAGTCGCTCCCTTTTGTTAGTATTTTTATGTTGGCTAATTCATGGGTTTGACAAAAACTCTGTGTCCATTGAGTTGTATTTTCAATTTATTTTAAAACGGACTGTGGTTGTGTCGCCGGAAGAGCTGAACCGAAGAAAAGAGAAGACTGGGTGAATCACTGAGGTTCGGTCAATCAAAGCCTCTGTATGATTGATCAGAGGGCTAACATGCGCCAGTTATCTCTAGGTCCGCTCAATCAGATGGACTGTGCGATTGATCTGATGGCGCGGGCAATTTAGGGAAGTCTCCTAAACTGATGCGAAGTAGTTTTCTTTTAAGACTTTATTTCCCACTTTGAGTCCTATTTGTGTTCTAACTACAATGCATGAATTTGGGGCTATAAATAGGGTGTTGCTCTCAACCCTAAAAGGGTGTGTGTGCATATTAAAGATTAGAAACACCACCTCTCTCATCAATCTAAGTAAGAGATATCTTAGAGATAGAATTATTTTCTAGAGCCATAGAGAGATCGTTCTGAATTACTGCTCTAGAAGGTTTTGTTGTTTCTACTCTCTTGTAGAAGATAATTCATCTTGACTGACAAGGTGCGAGGAGATCAAATAAGGAGAACGATGCACGGTGGATGTCATGGTAATGGATTTTGTGCAAAAACAACTATAGTCCTTAGGTCGAGGTACAAACTGAGGTAAATGAGCTGTGAGTATATCTTCTAATTGTTCGTGAGTTATTGATTTTTGGTTCGTGATTTTTCTCCCTGGATAGGGTTTCCACGTTAAATATTGTGTCTGTCTTCTTCTATTGTGTGATTGGTAGATTGCTAGTTCTATATTGTTTATTTGATTATGTCCGTTGTGTGTTAATTGGTTTAATTATAACTAGTATTCATTCTGGTAGCCTGTAAAACTTTCACCTTTTAAGGCGTGTCCACGAGATTGAACTGAAACTATATTCAGGATACTAGTTCAACAATTTGGGTTCAAAGTTTATGATCATTGTCATTGCCCTAATATTGAATATGTGATGTGAAATGTAGTCAAATTGAGCCACAATGAGAAAGAGGATTTGTTAAATTAGCTTTGTATTAAAAGAAGCCTCATGAGGTAATACTATCCATCTATAAAAAAGGAAAAAATAAAAAAGTAAACGTAAATGTGGAAGCAATTAATTTTTTCAAATTAGTGCCTCTGACTCAAGGATGGGGGCAGGATTTTTCCATCATGGGCCACCTTGCTAAGAAAAATTATTAATGGAGAGACCTTACTCATCGATGACTTTTATTTTGGTAATATCAATGAATTAAGTTAGAAACTAAATCGGCTTTCCGGGGACAGGGATATCTTCATTTGATAAGTAGAGGATCCATCTTAACTTATCTAATCCAATCTTTAAAAAAAAAAAAAAAAAAAAAAATCCAATCATCTTACATATATCTCTTTTATTTATGAGTTTCAGCTCAAATTTCACTTCAATAAAAGTATTATGTACTATTAGATTGATTATGTGTAAAACACATATTTGTATTTTACACACATCAATTTAAAGGTTTTTACGGCTCAAATGTCCTTAGGAACTGGCCTACAACTTTTCTTTTCATTATTAAAAAGTATAATAATTAAATTAAAGGTATACATGAATCACAATTACGCCACCCCCTTAATAATTTTTGGTGGAGTTCGTTTCAACATGAATTCCTATGTATTCAATTCTTTTGTATTTTAATGAAAACAAGTAGGACTTGGTCTTCATGTTTGCTAGAAGAGTTAGTATTTTCTATTTGGCTTTGTGGAAGCGACGACTCGGTTTGGAATCTGGGGTTCCAAAGGAAATGGGGCTTATAAAGATTTGAGTAAATTAGCGAAAGGTCCCTCATAGAGGTTTTGTACGGCCTCCAGTCCATCAACTTTTCATCTAAGGCTTGTAGTCCATGTAGCTTATCACATTTCAGCGAAAGATCCATAGATACGCCACCTCATGGCGAAAGGTCCCTAGATACGTCACCTCATGCATTTTCATGACTTATTTGCCCTTTCAACTGATTAGGCATAAAATTTTAATTTTTAAATCTTTCATTCTCCCTCTTCTTCTTCAATCTGGACATGGACTAAACCTAGCCAGAGCCATTTTCTTCTTCTTTAAATCTGAACCATTGATCCACTAGTGGGGCCCTAGGCGACCTTAGAGATCAGACCCATCATGTGTTCTTGATCAGCGGAGCCCACAATGGCAGCAGTTTTAATATCCCATGCGAGGAGCTCTTGTTTGGAGACGTTCTATTAGAGAATGTGTGCTGTGGGAAGATGGGGATGAGGCGTCCGGTGGTCTGTGGTGTATGGGAACGTATGGTCATGACTTTTTATTGTTTTCTAACCAACTTCAACTGAGTTGAAAGGCTATAATAATCAAATAGATGATTTTATACTTCTTCGATCCATTACCAACATCTCCATCTCTCTATTTCGGATCCGATACTCGCCTCGACTAATTCTTTCAAATCTCCGTTGTAGCAGTTTCCGATGTTCTTCTGTGGAAGCGTCGAGATGTCGGGATTTATCTTTTCATGGTTTTAAGCACCCTATTGTCCCTCTTTGAACGGGCTGAATACAGCTTGATCACGCTTGTTGCAGATGTGCTCCTTTGGTTCATTGTGATCCTCTTCTTTTGGGTGAAATCGGTGTCTCTTCTCAATCGGTCTGCCTTTGGCTACATTGGTTTTGATTTCTCGGTTTTCCTCTTTTAGGGAGAGTGGTTTTTTGGACCTACGCGGTTTGCTAGCTCTATCAAAGTCAAATTTATCTGAGTTTTTTATTTTTTGTCAAATTTATTTGAGTTTTGCACAAATTTATCTAAGTTCTAAAACAAATTTATCTGAGTTCTGAACAAATCTATCTCAGTTTTTGGCTATTTATCTGAGTTCTAGAACAAATTTATCTGAGTTCTAAAAAAAATTTATCTGAGTTTTTGGCAAATTTATTTGAGTTTTTGAAAAATATAGGTGAGTTTCAGAAAAATTTATCCCCATTCTAAAATTTTTAATTGAGTTTTTGAATAAATCTTTCTGTATTTTTGGCAAATTTATTTGCATTGTCTTAGATCTATTTGTGTCTTTTGAAATTTATTTGTGTTTTTTAAAATAAATTTAACTGAGTTTTTGACAAAAAATCCTTGAGTTTTTGCCAGATTTTCGCTAATTTGGAAAATTGGGTTATCTTAGTTTTGGCAAATGTTTTTGTGTTTTCTTAAATTTATTTTCATTTTTTAATTTTATTTACGTCTTTTGAAATTTATTTACATTTTTTTGAAATTTATTTGGATATTTTGAAATTGATTTTCATCTTTTGAAATTTATTTATAGTTTTTGAAATTTCTTTGGATCTTTTGAAATTTATTTGCATCTTTTTAAATTTATCTGCGTTCTTTTGAAATTTATTACTTTTTTTTAATTTTGCATTTTTTGAAATTTATTTGCGTTATTTTGAAATTTATTTGTGTGTTTTTAGAATTTATTTGAAAATCTCATTTATGAAATTTCATTGATCATGGCCAATTAAATGGTAGTTGATCATTATTAATGGGATATCCCACCAATCATGGGATATGATTTAAAGAAATGATAAATTAGACATATTAGGTATGAGAATGTGTTGGAGGACCTTTGGGTGTATAACTTTTTTTTGTAAACTGTTTGCAACAAAGTCATACTTTGAGAGACCTCCGACCAAACGCCCCTAAAATTTTTTCTTAAAGGATAATAAATGTTGGTGGTGTTATATTGGCTACAAGTGAGAAGTTTCAGACTTTTGGGTTTGTCTTCGGAGTTGAAAGTCTTCAATGGGAAGATATTTAGTAAAAAATTAAAAAATGGAGTACTAAGGCAACGACATTCACAACAACGATCTTGGTCTTGACTCCGGCCTACAATGCAGCTACAAATGGTCAAAAGTGGGAAGGGCTAAATTGCAGGAACATAAAGAGCCCAAGCATCAAATGTATCTAAGGGGTTGTTTGTCTTTTATGCATGGGATATGTAAATGGGTCGTTTGTCTTTCGCGCATGGGATATGTAAATATAATTTACACATGTAAATGAAAAAATTCAAATTTTAAGTATGTAACGTTTACACATGGTTTTTTTTTTTTTTTTTTTTTTTTTTTTTTTTTTTTTTTTTTTTTTTTTTTTTACAATGTTTGTCTAATAACACCATTTTGACATCATTTACATATGTGATTCATTTTAACATGTTTGTTTCAATGATATGTGTAAATATATTAGATGATTTGGTAAATGATACTTATTAGTCATTAAATTAAATTCTACTATAATGATTTGAAAAGGAGACAAAAATGTCCATTTTATATCAAAGCTTTCATTTGTATTTTAGATCCTTTAAAGGGAACAAGTCTTTTCCTAATGAAATAAACTTTTAAAAAATATACATTTCTATCAATAATTACCTTCACAAAAATGCATTCCAACATGTTTGATTAAGCAAATATGAATTTATATTCTGATGGTTAAGCAAATAGCATTATTATTAATATTTTTATTAATTGATATTTAATTCAATATTGATCTTAATTCATTATTCAATTTGCATAAAACTTAACCCATGCATTTCACAAGCTTTATGCTAATATTAATCAATTATAGAAAGTTCTTAAAATTAGTATTTTGTGGCTAAGTTCAATCATATTAAAAGTGTCACAAATTTGTTTATTGTTCGGTAAAATTACATTTATACAAATGTATTTTTCACCTTTGAATTTTCAAGAAACTCTATCCTAAGTTTTTATAAAATCTCATCAAAACCTCAAACTTTTCAAGTTGATCCATAAAAATGCACCATTGCTGCTGCGAACTCTTACGATAACATAAAGTTGAATGCATTAACTGCCACAATTAACATAGCCATAGTCATTCAGCATCCAAATGACAGATAAAGAGCTTGTCCATTCAAGTCTTGTGAGAATTTTGTTGCTTACATTTGGCTTTGGTCCATTGTCTTCCCTTCTCAGGACTAGAAAACAATGGATGGGGTTTAATCTTCGTGTCACAAAAATTAATTGCAATCATGTTTAGTGAACTAAGTGTGTTTTTGAAGGAATCTAAAAGGTTTAGACGTTCCTTTGCGAGAAGGTAAGAAGTAAGGGCAAATTTGATACGGGGTTAAAATTTAGGAGCTTCGTAATTTTGTTTTAGATGTGTGTGAAACTAAGACAACCAGGGAACAATGTCATCTCTTGAGGCCACCAGGATAGAATAAGGGATTTAAAGTCTGTCCAAATTATCTTAGTGCCTAATCCCAAAGTGTCAAAGTATAGTGGTTGTGTTCAGTGCACGTTTTTTATGATTTAAGCAACAAAAATTAATTACTAGAGCAATGTTAAAAGAGGACTAATGATAATTCAATTTTAATTATTTAAAATTGAATTCATGTCATAGGGAAGATCGGAACTTCTGTCCAACTATAGGCCACAGAGAGGGGTAACTATCGCTCATTGCAAACAATGGGAACCATTGGATCATAAGAGGTAATGTTTTGAGAGCCTCAGCTAAAGCTAGATGGGTGTCAAGTTTGGCACCAACAGAGGTTGGAGAGGAATTAGATTGATCATACGAGGACTAGGTGGGCCTCACCATAGGCCACGCCCTTCCCCACTTGTGGGAGATCTGCGCCGCGAAACAAAACAATTTACATCAGTTAGCATTATATCTCAGTCAATAATTGTGACTGTAATTAAGAAGAAAATCACCCATAATATTGTATTGTGTTATATCTCTGTCAATAATTGTGTCAATGATTGTGGAATTTGGATATGGTTCTTATTCACCTAACACAGACCCAACAATCGATCAGACCCAAAAGGATTCATGTCTTCATTTTTGGAGATCACATCTCCATTACAGTACCAAACTAGGACATAGAAATGATATGCTACAACATAAAATCTGCTACATTCAACACTAGAAATTTTCAAGACTAAACATGAAACATTCGACACCTTCAAAAACTTGTACTAAAACATTCTTACATAAACCTTCAACATTCAACACTCAAAATTTTCAATCTTCCTGTTACTTTTTCCTCCTCAACATTTCACTTCAACACTCACTATTGTTGCTGTCCCCACACATAGAAAAGTATCATTAAAACCAAAACCCACATGGAATTAATTCAGTTGTATTCAGATATCAACCCATGAAATTTGAGATAAAATTTGGATGTCCAAGACATAAGTAAATCTCAAGTACAGTCCACAAACTTGAAAATAGTGTCCAAATGCAACCCAATACCGGTCGGGTTCAGGTTAGGCTCCAGTTAGGCTGGAACATGAGCAAGCCTAACCTTAATTTGTTCATATGAGGTTGCCTATGCAGTTTTGAAGTGTTAGGAGGGATCACATCTGACTCATTTAATTGCAGGTCAAATAAGCAGATCGAATTAACCATGCGCGATCCAAAAGGGACGGGTAACCACGCATGAAGCTAAGGCTTGGTTTTGTATCCTGAAGAGGGATTGAGAAATGCAATAGAAACTCCCAGATAAAAAATGAATGACAATTATATGATAGTCTATATTAGCCTTAACATTCATTATTCTCCATGGAAAATGCTGGCCTTTTGCACAATGGACATACATTCTTCAAAAGTAGCCATTGTCTGAAACAATCAACATAGTAGTCGTGTCCACATTCCAAAATTCCAATCTTGTCATTCTCCTCATACTCCATGAAACACCAAATTATCTCAAGTTAGAATTAAAAATAAACTTTTAAGCAGATAATTCGACTTGGTCCCCTAATTGCAATTATAAAACATCTCAAAGGACTTCTCCCACATCTCATGTTTACTTACTACCTTAACTTTCAAGTGCAGAATATACATTTCATTTTTATAAATGGGTTTTTAAGATATTGCACTTCACCTTTTCTTCTTTGAATCATTTGGTGATTGCATTTTTCGAATGAATAAGCATCTGAGAGGGTTTTTTTTTTATATTTTGTACATGAGGTACGCGTTCAGATAAACCAGACATTTCCAATTCGTTCCTCCAAAGCCAACAGTTCCTGCAATTGCAATAAAAACTTTAAAAATAGCAAATACAAAATAATAATCACAATTTTGCTAATATATCCCATCAATCTCCATTAGACCTCCATTTACAGATATAAAAACTATTGTGCCTATTATCTGACCAAATTGGTGCTCATCCCAAAATGGTCCACACTTGTCCACTAAAAGTGGGACTGGTGGAGGGAGCGCCACATTTGCTTTAGGCAGCATCTTGTAAAAGGTGATCTTAACTAAAGAAGATCATCAAAGAAAGAATAAAACTCATCTTAGTCTCTAATACACATCCCTTTGTGAAGAACTAAAGGTTCTAATAAGTTTAATAAGGTTTCAGATCAGGGATTTGTTTTACACATGAACCAGATTCCCTCATACAAAGGTCTCAATTCCAATTCCCATTGCCCCCATCCGTCCATCAGAGATCATCTTTAAGCTCATTCCCTTCATCACATTTTCTCACTATTTTTGGTCTTTTGCACCTCTCAAGATCATTTACACACTCTCTCCTTGTCATAATCATCAAGTTCTTATAAAGTTCACGCCTATTTTCTATTAATTTTCATCTTCATGTATATATCACATCTCCATTTCTCCCACCCATGTGTGTATACATATGAATCATTCAATGGCAAGACAATTGTATAAAATGGAGGGAAGATATATGGGCAGCGATGCCCCCAAACACAAGTCTCAAGGACCAACCATACATAATTAGTTTTTCCTCCACCAGATTCTCTATTTTGATTACTGGTTCTCCCGATTGCTACTTTTCTACTCAAAGAGGCTTTGGTCGGGGTGGTCCTCTTTCTCCGCTCCTTTTTTCCATGGTTAGGGAGGCCTTTAGTCGTATGATCTCAGTGGCAAGCCAAGCAAATATGATAATTGGATACAGACCGGTGATTAATGGCCCTACGGTCATTCATTTGCAGTTTTGAGCAGATGATACTCTAAGCTTCTGTGCAGTAGAGGAAGAGCAGATCAAGAATGTAGTAGCAATCCTCAGGTGCTTTGAAGTGATCTCGGGCCTCAAAGTTAATCTCTCTAAAAGTTCTCTTATAGGAATTGAGGTGGAGGCGCAGCTCCTACAGGCCCTAGCTACCATAATGGGTTGGCACAAATAACGAGTTTTAGGAGGTCATTTCTTGTTGGTTTGGGGTCCTATTTACCTAAATAAGTTGGCACACATAAGGAGTTCCTCTTTGATGATTTCGGGCCTTCCAAGACTATGATCTTTGTCTTTGAACTTGATCTTCCTTGATAGACACTAATAGGCAAGGTCTTTCACTCATTTGACACGAAGTTGACGATACAAGGGTGGGCATATATGACTATGGCCCTAACAATCTCCCCCCTTGTCAATTTCGTGGCAAAACACCTATTTTATACACAACTACAACATATGGACTCAATTACAACCAAGATGTATAGAGTACATTGACTCAATTGTTGGAGACCTTGCGAGGTTGGTGCACTGTCCTGCGGGACATCACTCGGTGTCCACAATGCCGCTCCCTTAGGTGACGGCTCTAAAAAAAGACCTATCCATGCGATATCGAATGCCAAGGCCATAAAACCTTAAGTTTGTGCCTCTTCTATCACCAATTGTTTTGGTCGGATTGGTAGCTCAAGGGGTGTACGATCCTACAAGAAATAAGCGGGCTTTGAAGGGCGTTGATCTCCTTCTACATTCGTCGCTACTAAAGCCAAAATTCCTCGATGCTTCGTGGATTCTACTATGCTAGTTTCTCAGTGTGCCAATGGATGTCATTCTATTTAATTGGAGGGAAGGGGTTTCTCCTTAAATTTATTATCCTGTTTTTTTTTTATCTTGGCTTGCTCAGGATCATTATGTGCCTCCTTTTTTGTCCTTCTTGGGTGGTGTTTGCCTGCCTTGTATTTTTTTTTTTTTTTTTTTATTTTTTGCATCACCGTATATTTCCATTTGTATTGCTTTGCTATGATTAATACAATTCACCACTAAAAAAAAAAAAAAAAAGCGTAGAGTTAATGTGTTAAAGATGTTGACGCCAATCAATGGCGACTTAGGATTTTCATTTGGGCAGTGCAGTATATGTCAAGTGAAGAGTTTTAATGATAAAATTAATCTTTTTAAGAGCTCATCAAGGGGCTTTCCTCGAATCACGCACGTGTAACAGCACCTGTGTGCTAACAATCGGTCCGACGTTGGCCCAATGCAAATATTGTAAAGAAGTAATAACAATCGCAATTTGCAAGTCTTCAGATGGTACTTACCACCTTAAAAATCACTATCTTCCATGTTTTATTTTTTAAAATAGAAAATTGTAAAAATCGCTAATTACACCAATTATTTTGTCAATTATAGTAATAAATCAATTACGTATCAGTCAGTTTGCCTATAAATATTTACGCATATTGCTGTAAATCAGATGTGTAAAATAGTGTGAAAAATGAGTCTATTTTCACACCAAAGTTTGAACCACATGTTGAGGTGGGAAATTGAGAATACCAAAACAGCAACAATACGTGTGGGAGGCGGACGGTTTGGTGTTGGGGCATTTCCGTAAAAGAGGTTCTACGTTTGAAACCCCCTCCAATGAATTAGAAAATAATAATGAAAGAGCTTAATAAGCAGTCTTTTTCAATTATAGTAATAAATCACAACCAAACCGTCCGCCTCTCACGCATATTTCTTGCTGATTTGGTATTCTTCATTTCTCACCTCAACATAGTGTTCAAACTTAGTGTGAAATAGACTCATTTTCACACCATTACACATTCGATTTACAAGCAAGATGCGTAAATAATTGTAGGCAAACATGACTGATACGTATTTTGATTTATCTACTATAATTGACAAATAATGGGTTGTAAATTACCTATTTTTATGATTTTCTATTTTTAAATATAAAACATGGGAAGATAGTGATTTTCAGGACCAAAATCTATAAGAAAAAAAAAATATTAGAAAATGAAAGTGTCTCCAATGATTTTAAGGACAAAATCTGTAAGATAAAAAATATATTCGAAAAATGAAGTGGCTCCAATGATTTTAAGAGACAAAATCTATAAGTAAAAAAAAAAAAAAAAACATATTGATAGTAAAGCTATTAAGGGACAATCTATAAGATAAATATCTCAAATGATTTTTCTATATCAACTTTTAACTAGTTAATTAACCTTATTATTTCAGCTTTCTTCCAATATCTCAATGATTTTTCTAAAGTTATTTATTATTGCAATACTTTAAAAATCTTTAAACATGTATATATGAATGTAAGAGAGAAAATTTAGCTAAAAAATCATCTGGACCTAGAGCTTTAAGGGTCTCTGTTTGTTTGGAAGAATTATGAGAAACTTCTTGTCTATGAGAATTCTGAGAATTCAAATGCTGCCCCTCAAATGCCCAACCCCCTCTAGCGTTTAGAATGCTAGAATTCTGGAAATTCAGTAGGCTAAAAAATACATTTTCATGTGGTCTGGAATTCTGAATTCTTATATCAAACAAGTATTTGGAATGCCGGGGACAAGATGGCCATCATGTCAATAAGTCCAATTCCTTGCAATAAATGCCTTTAACCAATTCCTTGCCATTTCCCTAACCTCATCTTCTAATGGACTTCCAACAAGGCTATATTTTCATTGAAGAAAACAAGGCACAGCTCGGCACCAAAAAAAAAAAAGAAAAGAAAAAGGCCCCAGCCAAAACGGGCGTCATTTTAAGGGTAGCCCTAGAGGGGTCTTCATGGCCCGGGCCAGCCTGAGTATGAGCCCAGACAAGCCCGGTTTGGCCTGGGCTTGGGCTTTGAGGTGTAATAAGGTTGAGCTTGGATTATTTACTAAGGCCCATTTAATAAATGGGTAGGGCTTGGATTAAGTGGTAGAGAGCTCAGATTCAATGGGTCCTACCATCAAATTAAAAAAAGTTACGGAAAAAAAAATAAGCATAAACCTTACTTAAACAATTTTATATGGAAAATCATAAAATGACAAGATGATTGTTCGGACATATTTTTTGAATGAAATTACCCAAATTGACGATATCATCAACCCAGTTGATAATATCGTTGACCTTCATTGCAAAAAAATGATATTTTACTCCATCTTTCTTCTACGTAGTGATAGAAAGATTATGAAAATCATTGCATTTCGTATCCCAGTGGTCTTCCTTAAGTGGTCTCAGTAATCTTCCTTAGGTGTGTGCATCCCATGCTTTACGCATTTGTCGCCACTTTCGCGTGAGTTTTAAGCATTCGAGTTTGGTATGTAAGCTACTCGGTGAAATGCCTAAATGTGGGTTTTTTGTCGATTTGGGGGTGGCTTTGAGTTAGGTTTCAGGGGATGAATTTGAGTATGCATTTGTGAATATTTAGAGTTTGAAGTCATTTGTTTGGGGGGATTTGTTAGGTCTTGGTGTTTGTGAGCAATACGTACGGAGCCATGTTCAGCAATCGTTGACTAATGACTAGTGAATGTGAGGTTGTCTCCAAGTTATTATATTGTTTGTGTGGAGTTTTAGATCCCAAGAGTTTTGTTGTTAAGTTATTCCGGAATCTATGAACCAACTTTAACAGTGGATTTGATAGTAGACAGATTGAACACACTTCATTATGCAATTTGTGAAAGACTTATCAAACCCTTCTACTTTGATGCATTCATCACCCCATTTCGATTTTTCTGTATTTCTTTTAAATGGATATTCATCTCCTACTGAATTTCAGCATCATCCCTTCCGAACCTAAGACAATTTTTGTGTGAAAGAGTTGCAGGAGGTTGACGATATCCTCAACTTGGGTACTTCCGTCCAAAAAAGATGTACGAACAATTATCTTCTCATTTTATGTTTTTTTTTTCTAGATAAAACCCCTTAATTATGGTTTAAGCTCATTTTTTTTCATAAAAATCCCATTAAAAAAGATATGGTACATCTGTGTAGTCCATCTATAAAATTTAAACAGTTAAGAAACACCATCTTCCCATGTTTTAGTATTAAAACAACGAAAAAAAAAGATTTACTCTTCAGGTGTCGGGATGTAAAATGAGTCAACGTGCCGTGGCACCGCCCGGTACTTCCCAAGCATTATGTAGGCCCATTTGCTAAATGGGTAGGCCTTGGATTCATAGGAAGTGAACCCATGCCCGGCCTGGCTCGTTTATAAAAGTAATTAGAAGAAGAGTCACGGGACACGATTCGAGCACATAACAACTCACCTAAGACAAGTATACCCAAACTAGCAAAGCCACATCTATGGATTGTGTATGGAATCTCTTTCTAGCTAGGTTAGTTAGAGTCCAGATCACGTGAGGATTTACCCCAAGGTGATCGGAAGTGGACTAATCACAGTCCGCCATTTCACTGTGGGTAGTTTGCCATACATCCAGACAGGAGCTGCCCATGGTGACGTGACGGACTGGAATTGGTCCGCTCATAGTCACCGTAAGGGAAATTATTAGATGATCATGATTCAGTTAACGTGAGGTTCTAAAGGAGATGGGGCTTATAAAGATTTGTCCTTGAAGGACAATAAATGTTGTTGGTATTAAATTGGCTACAAGTGAGAAGTTTTGGACTTTTTTTGTCTTTTAGAGAGGAGAGCTATCCAATGGGAAGATGTTTAGGGGCCGTTTGGCATCTCTACTTTGATAGTCTTATTGTCTTAAAACCAACTCATTCCACTTTTGGAGCGTTTCGTAGCAACTTTTCCTATGTCCATTTGGAATGGCATTTAGACAAAACATGTCCTTTTCAAGTAGTATGCAAAAGGTAGAGAATTGAATCAGAGCAATTGGTCTTTAGCGGAAAGACATATGCTGGAACAATGTTTTTGACGTCCTCCATGGCATCCCCTTTTTTGTTTTTATTTTTCATTTCTGGGAACCTAAATCAATATCCAAGCCGTTAGATATATTCAGAAGGTCCAAAACGGCCATCTGTCCAAATTTTGTCCGTTGGATCTTCCTATATTTTTAGATATTTGCAAAGAACTCCAGACCCGTTGATCGACTTTTTTTTTTTACTTTTGTGGGCCCCAAACGTCAGATCTGAACCGTTAGTTTCCTTCGTTAGGCAAATCACAACTATGCTGCCAAATTTTGATACCTGGTACCTCACAAATCTCAAGGAATTTAAGAATCAACATGGACCGTCAGTAAAAAAAGAGTACTAAGGCAATGACATTCACAACCATTAAATGGTCTTGGTCTCGACTCCTGCCCACAATACAGATACAAATGCTCGAAAGGGGGGAGGGGTAAATTGCAAGAACATGAAGAAGCCAAGCATCAAATACATCTAATGAGCACAAGTAAGACTACCAATCTTATGGTGACACCAACGTGTATTGGAATAAAATTAATAATATCTCATATACTATACTACCGGGCATTTATTTTGACCAACTCAGATTTTCAATAGATGACCACCATTATAGAGTTCCGCTTCTTTAAAGTCATAAGCCCTAATAGCATAGCATGCCCATGCCATGTCAGAAGAATTTAGAAAGGGAAATGTGTTTGAAAAATTCAAATGATAAGACCATATTCTTGAGCTTTGAAGTTTTAAGGAAGTTAAACTCTATATTTAAATCACTAAGACAGTAAGACCCCTAAGTTTCTATTTATTCTCATTAAAATCTCAAACTTTTCAAGTTGATACAAAATGCAACATTGCTGTTGCAAACACTCACCATAACATAAAGTTGACAAGTGCAGGCATTAACTACCACGGTTAACATAGACATAGTCATTCAGCATCCAAATGGCAGATAAAGAGCTGGTCCTTAGAAGTCTTGTGAAAATTTTGGTGCTTGCATTTGGCTAATTATGCCTGATTTTGGTCCATCGTCTTCCATTCAGAATGACTGAAAAATGAAATAGGCTTAATCGTTGTGTCAGAAATTAATTATAATAGTGATTAGTGAACTCAGGGGGTTTTTGAAGGAGTCTGAAAAGCTACAGAGGTTCAAGGGGTACAATTGAGTTCAGTCTCAAGTAGTAACCAAAGTCATTCATTAAACAATCAATCACTCCAAGAAATAATTAAAACTCAAGTACAGTCCAAAGACCTGAAAATAGAGCCCAAATCCAACCCGACGCCAGTCGGGTTCAGGTTGGGCTCCAGTAAGGGAGGACCATGAAGCAAGCCTAACCTTAATTCCTTCTCATGGGTTTTGCTTAATTATGCAGGTTTGAAGGCTTAGATGGGATTACATCTAACTCATTTAATTGCAGGTCAAATTAGAGGATCAAGTCAACCAAGCACATCCTAAAGAGCGATTGAGAAATGCCATAAAAACTCCCAAAAGCAGACAAAAAATGAATTCACAGTTATAATGATAGTCTCTTTACAAATTGGTAAGAGTAAAAAAACAAATTGGTATGTGTATTAGTCTCAACTCTCCTTACTATCCATAGAAAATGCAGGCCTTTTGCACATTGGACAGACATTCTTCAAAAGCAACCACTGTTTGATACAGTCTACATGGTATTCGTGTCCGCATCCCAAAATTCCAATGTTGTCACTCTCCTCATACTCAGCCTGAAACACCAAATTATAACAAGTTAGAAGTAAAATAAACTTTTAAGCAGACAATTCCACTTGGTCCCCTTATTGACATTATAAAACAACTCAAAGGACTTCACCCATATCTAATTTCTACTTACTGCCATAGTTTTCTAGTGCAGAATACACATTTCATTTCTATCAGTGGGTTTTTTTAGACGATTGCACTTTCCTTTTTTTTTTCTTTGATTCATTTGGTGATTGCATTTTCTGATTAATAAGTAGCTAAATGGGTTTTTCTTACTTTTATATAAAAAGAAAAAACCGTAAACACAACTGATTCAAGGTGAGGCAAAGGTGTCTCGATTGTATATACCTGGCATACAACACAAATTGAGTTCTGATCCATTTCTGAAGACTTATCATGATCTGATGAGGTTGTGCATGAGGTATGAGTTCTTGTCCTTAGACAGTTTATGATGGTGCGTTCAGATAGACCCGTGTTGACATTTCCAATTTGTTCCTCCAAAGCCAACAGTTCCTGAATTAGTAAGCAGAACTTATAAAAATTAGTAAATAAATAATAATAATTATCACAATTTTGCAAATAGATCCCATCAATATCCATTAGACCTCCATTTGTAGATATAAAAACTACTATGCCTATCATCTGACCCAAATTGATGCTCATCCCCAAATGGACCCTACTTGTCCACTAAAAGTATACTGGTGGAGGGAGGGCCACATTTGCTTTAGAAAATATTTTGTAAAAGGTGATCAAAAGGAAAGAAGATCATCAAAGAAAGCGTAAAATTCATCCAAGTCTCTAATATACAACATTTTGTGAAGAAGAACGGGTTCTAATAAGTTTAATAAGGTTTCAGATCAGGGATTTTTTTACACATGAACCACATTCCCTCATACAAAGGTCTCAATTCCACTGCCTATTGCCCCCAGCCATCCATAAAAGATAGTCTTTAAGCCCATTCCCTTCATCTCATTTTCTCATTTTAGCCTTCCACACTTCTCAAGTGCATTTCCACCCTCTCCTTATCATAATCATTAGGTTCTTATAAAGTTCCCAACCAGTTTCTATTAATTTTCATCTTCATGTATATCACATCTCCCTCTCTCCCACCCACGTGTGTATACTACATAGAAACCATTTAATGGAAACAGAATTGTATAAAAAAAAGGAAAGATATATGGGCGGTGATGCCCCCAAACACAAGTCTCAAGGACCAGCTATACATAATTAGTGCAACAGAAAACGGAACAATATTGCATACAGTATGCAATCCCAAAATAGAGAGCAACCCAAAAGAGACAAAAGTGGGTTTGGAAAAAACAATAAAAAAAAGTTACACAGTATGTGTTGATGGAGGCCTAACTCTCAAAATAATCATTAGGCAACAAAGAGATGAACCTCTAAATGGCCTCCTGTATTTTTTGCCATGATCCTCCCAAAATTTTCAGTGATTCTAATTTCACTTAAACAAAAAAGTTGCAACTTACAAGTGGTACCACAACTTTGTTTACCTCATAAGATGCATCATTTGTGTCCGGCTGCATGCTTGGAAATTCTAGTACTGCAACTTCCTACATAAACCATAAGAGAAGTTACATTACAGTAACAATGACATATAATAGAATCAATATTATTAACTTAAAGAGCATAATCCATTTAAGCCACCATTGCAATTAACCCTTGGCCTTGAAATCACTCTTACACTATTATCTCTAATACCATCTAGACTCCAAACACCATTCAACACCATATAAAGCAAACGCTCCCGTTTTAACTTTCTATCTATAGTTGTGCAAAATCTTAAAATGAACAAAGTCAACCCAATCCCTGATAGAAGAGATGAGGCTTTGATGATGAGAATGATGATGGAGAACAAGCAGGTAATTAAGGAGAATACTCAAGTGTTTCCATAAACCCCAGTTCTACAACCCCAAATCAGTGAAAAATAGAATAATGAGTACAAAAATTAATACTATGTCTAATTCTTATCTACATTGAATGTTGAGAATAGCATTTGCTCCTATTGAACACCCTTTCAAACAAAAGAAAAACCCTCCAAATATATTTGCGAATTTACATCATCTGGTTCACAAGAAGCCTACTTGTTGATTACAAATTAAAAGAAAATATAAGAGAAAAAAAGTCACCTCTGATGGTAGAATCCTTATACGTCCAGTGATCTCTACAGGAGGATACTGAGATACCCTCCTTTGAGGCCTGTAAAAATGTCTTGGGTATGAAAACATAGACTCTCGTCCAGCCCATGTATTCCTTACAGTGCGGTGATGGAAATGGTGATCCATATGGTGCCTGTAGAAAGGTGCTGGCATTTGATGATGAAAATGATAATTAAGATCTTGAATGCCTTGCAGCAATGGAGGATAGTGGTAGTTGTAGTAATGAATGGAAGAAGGATGAAAGAGAATTGCGAAATTATTGCCGGACGTGGTGTTCTCATATTCCCGTTCACCTCTACTTCCAATCTCAAGACTGCCTGCACTAACACTACTACCTGAGGCAAACAAAAAAAAAAAGAGGAGAAAACGATAAAGATGAGCATTCATAATGAGCTCAAAATCACAAAATTTTGTAGAAATACTAGAGATTTTAGATGGTACCAATTAGCAAAAAGAAATGAATTAGTTTGTTTTCAAGTTCCCTACCACCAGCATTAAGTAACTCAAAACATTTGTCTAAACACTATTAGTACTAAAAAAATTATATAGAAATAGAAGGTTCTGATTCAAAACAATTCTATATTTAAGAAGATAAATGCGGCAGATAGGTTGTTCTCTACATAAATTTGAGGCAGAGTGGAAATTCAAAACCGCAATAAATGTAAGACAAACTACATATATCAAATCAAATATACTAATCTACAAGAATGAAGAAAATGGTTTTATAAAGAACTCATACAAAAGGCGAAGCAAGCAAAAGAAAAAATATATATTTTCTCCATTTTGGGTTAACTACTAATCATTTTCATAGATTCAAATGGTACAACTCCGCCATAGTAAGAAAGAAGAAAAAAAGTAAAAAATAAAATAAAATTTAAAGAATGCATAAAGAAGTTTTTCATAATACTTTTGGCCGCTTGTTGAGGACCACTGTATTTGTAAGACATATATAATAATCTTTAGAGTTCGGGGTGGCCCAAATTAATGGGTATTATTGCTATATACTTGTTGTAAATGGAATAAGCTAATGTTATAGGAGAAGTCCGATCACATTGATCGACCGACAATTCGTTCATCTTCTTGTTTCTCTCTTTTTCTCAGTTTATCAGATTGACCTTTTATTTTACATGAGACCCTAAACAATGTGAAGAGTAATGATTGATGTCAATGATAATCATCTAAAACTTTTGGCATGCATATTTTAAAAGCAAGAAGTTGTTCTTTCGAAATCAAAATAACGCTAAAAATGCATGAATGAAGAAATTCTCGTGTGGGTTCTTCATATGTGCTCACAAAGGTTATTCATAATTGCGCAAAGCCAAGTTCTTACAATGTCAAGAAACAACAGATTTTAGTATGCATGGATGAACCACAAGACATCAATATAGACAACAATATTTTTAGGCATGCATGATTTAATTCCCCTAAAAAAGACCTGATGCAAAAAGGAAAAAAAATCAATAGACTCACCTTGTAAATAAGGCATCTGAGGAATGTAACTCCAATTGAAACTGCTAGGATCACCACCGACATGATAACGATTTCCATAAAACATATTGGAATCATGATTGCCAAATAACGGATATAGATTCAGATTTGCAGCGCTTCCCAAAGATGACAACATTGGATGAATACTTGGGTATGCAGGACTATTAGTGTCACTCAAAAAAGTGTGATGTTCTTGATGAAGGGTACTTTGGCCTGGATCTATTACTAAATCAAGCATTTGACTGTTGAATAGCATGTTCCTCTGTCCCATGTTTGATGGGTAACTTTGGCTGGTCCTAATCATCGATAGTAATAATTGGTCCTAGCCTTCCAAAGTAGCAAAACTCTGAATCCTAACACACATAGCAATGAAAGTTTAAGTCGAGAGAAGAATAGTTCAAAACAAAAAGAAAATTACATGAGTTTTGGTATTACAACTCAACATGGCATAATTAAATGTGCATTCTCACAAACTACTTTGATTAAGAACTAGAAGTAGTTGAGGTCAGCCAACACTTAATATTAACAATGGAATCGAGTTTGCATGTAAAAACAAAAAGAGTTCATCATTTAGTGAGTGGAAAGTGGAAACAAACAACCTTTGAAAATAAATGACACACAGTAACATACATAAATAGGCATTTCCAGAATACATGCTTTTAAAGAAAAAAAAACTATTTCAATTATTTAAGCATTTGAAAGACATTTCAAAATGCAAGATAATGTTAAAATCTGATTTTGGGTAATGTGAGCAAATTGGAAACATTCATGTAGCCAATTTGGAAAGTATTAAATCCATGTCATAACTGAAGGTAAAACAAATGCAAAAAAATTCATTGAAAAACCAAAGGTTCACTTTGTTGAACTCTTATGAGGGACACTTCACATCCAAGTCCTTCACTTGGATGAAAAAACATATATTTGGCCTTAGTTTCAACCACAGACTAATTTTAAACTTCCAACCAAAATGCCTTCATTAACATGGTACAGCTAGAATTAATAATGTGCACCAAGGAATTAGGGCCCTTGATAGGGCTAATTTGACTCTAACAATTAAAACTCCAACAGATACTTAAAAGTAGAAATTTCCTAAAAAGATTCCAAGTTTAGGGCATAGTAAATTATCTCTAATAGGTAGATAAATACATGCACATGCATATATCTATATATCTATATATATATATATATATATTTATATACATTAATGCATATCCATATGCTTTGCACATACATATGTGCACACCATCTATCACTGAATCGGTTAAGTTGATTGGTTTCTGTCAACAATTTGAACCAAGCTGTATAAAATACAACTTGTCCGATTTGGCTAAAATGGATTTTATAGAAATAAGCAAGAGATACCTCCAACCATCCTTGAAAGTGTGTAATCAGTAATAACCGGAAATTTGTAAGCATTCCGGCCACTACTTCATCCAATAACTTGAAAATGTCCATTTTCTACAACAAGAAATTTCCATTTCGATACAAGTTTTCATTTCCTAGGACAAGAAAAAAAAAACTCACATATATAGAAACCCCATCTTCTATGGAAGAAACTTCTATCTTTTACTAACTCTTTCAATCATAGAACTAAAGCCCTATATTTTAAATGGACAGAATCTGACTTTTTATGCAGATGTATCCATGACAAAATTGAACAACAATTTCTCAACTATGGTTTTCCATGAATGTTTAAAAATTTACACAAACAAAAGAGAACTACTGCTACAGATGCTTTATGCATGTAAAGCTCCATAAATTAGGTGGAAAGCAGAAGAATTAAAAGCAGATAGATGCCAAGGGAATGCCTCAAACTGCATTTGTGTTTCAGAAATATAGCGTTGTATCTTGCCTTTTTATTTCCTCATTTAATGAATT
Organism: Camphora micrantha; assembly: GCA_003546025.1. Classification (NCBI taxonomy): domain Eukaryota; kingdom Viridiplantae; phylum Streptophyta; class Magnoliopsida; order Laurales; family Lauraceae; genus Camphora; species Camphora micrantha. The sequence goes on along the minus strand of QPKB01000009.1, from coordinate 10,900,960 downwards.
TCCACTTTACACTGGAGTTTTTGTTCATGTTAGAAAATCTTAAGTTATCATAGAGAAACCCACAAAAGGGAGATCATCAAATGTGTTAATATGAAGCCAACAAGCAGGAGAAGAAATGAGGTTTTTCTACTCATTGAATCCAAATATAACTTTGGCATGAGTAAGAGATTGAAATTATGCTATATCAATACATCAACAAAAATTAAGCAACAAACAACCAAAGAGCCAACAACCAAAAGAAAGAAAGAAACAAATAGGGAGAGAGAGAGAGAGAGAGAGAGAGAGAATAGGAAAAAGAAAGCAATGGTTTCCTCTTGAAGCAGTAAACAATCACCATGTATTCGATTGATTAAAAAAAAAAGTGCTGCTTCTAGAACGCCCTTTTATATAATATTGTTTCAAAAACTTAGAAAGTAGCAACTATATTAACTAAGAAGGGAAATAGGATCTAAATTATATACTATTTCTGTAGTAGGACATTGTCATCATCAACATCATAAACAGAGCCTTTTCCCATCAATATGGGTTCAACAAGAAGGGTTCTAGTTTTCCTCAAACACTAATAAACTAGAAAGTAAGGTGCTCATCCTCTCACACTCTCACACAAACACAATCCCCACTTATGTAAAAATTGTAAAGCAATGTCACTTGGGAAGTATGCATTATATTGCAAGTTTCAAGAACCATCTGAACTGTAATAGCATTCACTACTCAAAACACCATCCATGATATTGAAAACTGGCAAGGATTGAATATGTATGGAAGAAGGAAAAACTCCAGTAACCATTCCAGATGCTAAGGAGTTCTATAATGCAAAAAATGTGTAATAACTAAAACTATAAAGCATGATGACTACAAAGTTCCTTTGCTGTGAAAGATAATGACATCAACCACTTTAAGATCTAAAAAATGTATGAAAATGTACCCATGTAAAATACCAACTATTGAAATCACTAAAAAGAACATCTATTTCAATCAAAACCATGCAGTTAAATACCGGTGATCAGCACTCTCTGCAGCCTTAATAAGCAACTCCAGAACGGAATCTCATTCAAAGTCATTGACAGATATAAGTCATACAACATCAAGAAGAAGGTGTGGCAAAAGAGTTTTTTCAAATGATATTGGATGAAGCATTTACAAAGTCCTTCCCTCTGAACCACAAGGCCTTTGCAATGGCAGTGAGAATCTCCCCACATAATTGAATCCCTGAAGATATGAAAGTCACTTGAGTATGTTGTAGCAGCAACCTCACTGATGTCTTTGTTCATAGAAATAAAGAAACCATGTGGATATAACCTCCCCAAACATAGTTGGAATCCCTGAGTACAGATCCCTGAGTACAGAAAATGTACTTAAACGGGTATTTTGAAGTACAACTTTCAACAACATGCATTTGATGACCACGCTTGATGATAGAAGAACCAATATCAATATAATACATCATCATTAAGAACCAGCCGAAGGAGATCCACTGAACTCGTAATCAAATGAGTGATCATGGAACAAACCCCAAATATTACAAAAATCACTTTATTGGATCTCTGCCCAAATATCTAATCCATATCGAGACTAAAGAAGATCCACAAAATTGGCCACCACACAAACATATAATATCCCCCGAATGCTGAAATAAGTTTTCTGTATGCTGTAACTCCATTCCATTATATAGAAACACCAATAAATAAGCCATAGGAAAGGACCACATTGGCAAATTATCCTGTCCTGCACCACCATCTCAAATTCAGTATAAAAGGGGAAGAAAGTAAAGGAAATCTACCCTTCCATTGGAACGACATCACATGCACGAACTAACACCTTTCAACATTACTAAACTGTCAAAATAGATCTATCTAACATAAATGACAAGAAATAAAATTCACCACATGGGACAAAAATTGAAAAGAGCCCGTGCATATCATCAATGGGGCAACAAAATGAGAGTGAAAGTGAAATAAGGGTCGAATGGAGCTGAACAAGCACGTGGTGCCGTAAAGCTAGGGAAGACAATCTTAAGGCAATACAAAGCAATGTAAAGTGAGGGCCCCATGCAATCGAAAGTGTTGTAACAGCAATAAACTGGCCTATATGATCATATTCACCCTAACAATGTGACTCTTATTCGTCTTATAATCAGTTTGCCTCTACAGTTCATTGTGCATTGAATTCCCTCTTTCTTCTAAAAAAAACTAATGAAAAAAACTCAGGAACACTGTAAAGATACAGCTTGTAGCCATCTAGATTATGATGTGTATTCATGGTCTCAGATTGCTGGGATTATGCACTCCATTCTCAGAGGTTCTATTTTTGCAGTACTCGCATTCAGAAACGGTGTAAGATGACTTTTGCCAAATTTTCATAAAGAAAGTTAAACAAATGTGTGGAGGAGGGTCCTTGAGATACCCATCCTGATTCCTGACTTGCAAATATTATGGAGAGATCCCAAAAGAGACTGTTTATGTGTCACCTTATTCCTTTTACAATCAGTTTCCATTTACTATTTGTTGTGCCTTCAATTCCCTCATTTCAATTTTACAAATAATAATAAAGAAAAAAAAACCCAAGATCCTGGGGTTAGGTTTTGACATGTTAGAATTCAACTAAAAGGCATTGTAGTTACATCTACAAGAGATACAGGTATAAAAATGAAACTTGTATGAAAATAAAAGAAACTCTAAAATCATTGATAGAGAAAGGGAAGCAACCCAATTGAAATCAAACAAACTCCAAAAACCCTAATGCAGATTAACACAAAAGAACAGAAATGACAGGAAAGAATTAAAAAAACTGCATGCAAAAAAATAAACAACGGGGGTTTCTCTTATTGGGAAAGTCCCACATCTCACATCGCCCAAGTAATGGGATCTTTCAGCAATGATTCTTTTCATCGAAACACCAAAAAGCCCTACCCTAATTGACAGAGCAAAAAATATAATTGCAACAAGGATCAAAGTAAGTAACACTAAAACATCAAATCAACTAACAGAGAAAGGGATTGATTCAACCGAACTGAAATCAAATGAAGCATATTGGTTCTTGCGATCAAAACACCCAAAACCCTAACACAGATTCACATAAAAGAACGAAAAAATTCAAGGAACAGTTTCGAGAATCAATAACTCATAAACAGAAACATCAATAATCTTCAAGAAGCTAAAGAAAAATGAGAGATTTCAGTCGAGACCGAGAGAATACTAACCACCGATGCTTTGAGTTGAAGTCTTTTGAATTGTTGCAGACAGAGAGAGAGTGTGAAGAGAGAGTGAGAGACGTTGCAGTTGCAGAGAGAGAGAGAGAGAGAGAGAGAAAATAAGCTTCCAAATCTTCAAGACAAGAAGGAATGAGATGAGCGAGAGTGAAATGAAGACGTGAAAGATGAAACATATGTATATAGATTATTGAGTAACCGATTTTGAATGCGCGTGCGCGGGACGCGGGCCAAAGGGGTCCCACCATCAAATTAAAACATTATAGATGGGCAGATGGGTCCCACCATCAAAACTTTAAAAAAAAAAAAATTATTGAACATCACTATCTTCCCATCTATGAAATCCAAACCGTTAAAAATTAATCTCTATCCTCCCATATTTATTTATTTATTTTGAGAAATAATAAAAAAATAGATCCAATCTAACTCATGTCCTGTTCCGATTCGAGGATCATTGGGTGTCGGGATGTAAAATGGGCCTACGTGCTGTTACTGCACCGTGGCAAAAAAAACTCCACCCCCAGCTAGAGTTGTAAACGGGTCAGTTCCGGTCCAGGTCCATGGTGGACCCAAAATCAAAACCGTTAACTAGAAGGTGGAAGCGGATCCGAATCCAGAACCGTTTCGAAACCAGTTTATTGGCTCTGAAACCGGAACTAGAACCGTATATGAGACGGGTCTGGATCCGGGTCCTGCTTTAGGTAGAGAATGATATTAAAAAAAACATGATTTTTAGAAGAGATTTTCAAAAATTGAGGTAATATATCGGATCTCGGGTCCACAGGTCCGAACTAAGGTGGAACCGGATCCGGACCCATTTACTTATCAGAACCTAAATAAGGACCCAGACTCGATTTTTAACAAATCGAAACCTCCGAATAATCAGAAAATCGGATACCCATTTACATCCCTACCCCATGCCCAAACATTCATAAATGGGTATCACTTGAGGCTACCGTCTAAAAGTCCCAAACCCCAAACGGTCATGAACAGGTCACACTTGAGGCTACAGTCTAAAAGTCAAGTCAAGCCTGGATATAAACCCCCGTTACACATACAAAGATAAAAGAAAAAATAACCCCTCTCTATAAGCTCTCCTTTTCTCTCTCTCTCTCTCTCTCTCTCTCTCTCTAAAGCTCCCAAAGTTCTCTCTCTTCATGGTATTTATTTAAGTCTCAGTTTTATTTACTATATACATATTTATTTACTATATACATAATAATATTATATATAAATAAGTCTCATCTTCTACCCTTTCAATATATAAAATATAACAACAAATACATCACATATTTATATATAATTTTCTAATTTATTTTTATATACTTAGTTTTTTTAAAATGGCTGGAGCATCATAAGAATAAAGATTTTACTGTAGCATAAATGACTCAATTATGCAAATTTGAAAAAAAAAAAAAAAAAAGAGAAAGATATTGAGGTAGAATTGTAGAAAGCAATAAGACCAGAGGCCAAACCAATTCTGTGAAAAAAAAAACGTAGCAAATTAACTTTTACAGTTATAAAAAATTTCGATAGAGTTAATGTACCATTGGCAACTGGGAGCTAAAGTCCTAGTGCAAATTTTGTAAAAATTAATATAGTTGCAAGTCTACGGACGGCACTGGTCACCTTAATAGACACAAAGAATTGTGTCCCCAAAAATACTGGAGGTGAGGGACGTGGGTCCAACAGTAGGGGGTAGAGGCACTTAAACTCAGCTTTCTCAAAGGTGTTCTAGTAGTGTAGGAGTTTTTAGTTTATAAAAGTGTTATATATCATTAGATTTACCATATATAAACATAAATCTATATTTTACACACGTCAATCCAAAGTTTTTATGGCTCAAATTTCCATATAGGAATTGACTTACGCTTTGTTCTTCACTAAAAAAAATATATATAATTATATATATTAAACCAACAGCCCTGTTCCTAAAAGAGCGACACGTGGTGTGCTCTAATTTCAAGAAGTTTTTAATACTCTCCAACACTCTCCAATAAACCATCTAAAATAAATGATAGCAAAGAAGGATATTTTTGAAATAGGATGCAGGCTAAGTCCTTTTACTTACTTGCCTACAAGAAACTAGAGGCTGCAAAACCGGTCGGGTTGGGCTATGCTGGTTTGATGCTCCTCACTTATATACGACCCGTTTATTAAACAATTTAGAAACCGTGTGCGGGTTAACCCGACCCACATTAACCCTCATAACCCTTGCGGGTTATTGCAGGTCGGATTTACCCGCATAACTTGTACCCAAACCTAGATTTATTAAATACCCTTCAAGGCATTAACCATACCCAAAGTTTAAATTAGCCTTGAACCGATAAGTTGATTTATAAAAATGAGTTAAGATCTAAAAGAACAATCCATAACTTTCTAAATCTTATTAGTACAATTTAAAATCCATCATGATAGGCAATATGTACAAGCTCTTATGATATGTCTATTGTTAATTTGTTTCATATAGGTTCTTAAATTAGACTTAAGCTTAACTGATGTTGGGTGGAGAATTTAGGCATAAGCCTGGGTCATGATGCTATAATTAGACTTAAGCTCAACTGTAAGGAGAAAATAGTGTTGAAACTTAACATGAACTTGGCTGTTACTTGATTTTTTTTATTTTATTTTATATCATGTCCATTGTATTTTAAATAGTGACTATGGAGATAGAATTACAACATATAGAAAGAAAATAAAATTTTCATAAAAACAAAAATAAAAATAAAAACATCATATCAGAATAAAATGATACACTCCGTAGAGTGAAATATGAGTATAAGTTTTAACTGCAATAAAAAAAAAAACGCATTGTACGGGTTAAACAAGCTAACCCTAACTCGACCAGTTTAAATGTAAGTTCGGAAAGCTTGACCCGCAGCTGACCCGTATATTATGCTCGTCGGGTGGCTTTTGCCAGGTCTACAAGAAACTCTACAAGATAAATTCTCGCCTGTGATTGGGTTCTATTTTTAATATTTCTGTCCATATCAGTATCATGCTAATGTAGGGCCCAACCTGGGCTCAACCAAGATATCTGCTTCATGATCTCGAGTTTTCAAATGTCAGACTGATGGAAAGATCCATCAATAAGATGGTCAATTTGGATCGAGCAAATCAGTGCTTCCAAAGGGCCCAACTTATGAAAATATACTTCCACAATGCCAAGTCATCGTGCGGCCCCAAGATTCAAATGGATTTTGTTATGAAATTTTGAAGAGATCTGCCTTCATAGGTTTGGATGTCTTATTCCAAGGGGTTGGCCGTCAGGACCACAGTTCCTATCTCTTTCGGAGTTAGAGGTCTTGGCATTGACCTCCGGTTCCCCACTCTTCCAGAAACCGAAGGTTGAGTCTACTTGTGTTACCACCTAGGGGCCACAGGGGTTTTACCAGGCTTCTCTCTGAACCCGAAGGGAATAGTCCAACCCAAAGGGTTGGAAACCTATATCCATTAGCAAAAAAAAAAAGGTTTGGATGTCAAAAGTCACTTTATATCTAACTAGTTTGATCTAATTCATTTTTTCCTGTAAATTTTCTTGCACCTTTTATCTAAATCTTAGAGTTAATATCCATTGCTTTTGTTTTATAGTAAAACATATATCTGATCTTTTTTTATTTTTTGTTATTTTTAAAGGCCCTTTTGCTTAACTTTTATGGATTTCTTCAAATTGAGATCAATATAATTCTACTTTGACTGTATCTTGATTTGACTGTAACTATATTTTTTAATAACTATTATGGTTTTTCATTTTTTTTAATATTTTAGCATGCCTACTTAAATTGTGGGTGTTTAATAATGACAATGGATTATTTGAGAGGTTCACTTTCCGTGTTTGGCATAATTAAATAGTAAGGCCTCTACCTTTTTTAAGTTTTGATGTTATTTTATTTCGGTATTTTTTGGTTTCTGATGTGTATTTCTGTGAACTTTACACCCATTCTAACTCCAATTTATCAATTTTCTTCATAGTGAATGGGTTTGTACCTTGGACTGTTTTTATTTGATTTTTTTACTGTAAATGATTTTTTTTTTTCTTGAGTTGAGTTTATGGATTGAACGGTTTTTGTAAATATTCTAATGAAAGTCTACAGGTAGATTATATTTCTTTTTCAATTTAGTTCTTAGTTTTCCAAATTGTATCTTTTCAATTTACTAATATGATATTTAATTTTTATATGCCATTTAAACATTTTTCTCAAATTAAATTCCTTTTTTGGCCTGTGTTTTACTTTCTAATTTAGTTTTTTTTATTTCTTTTTTCATTTTCTGGCCCGTGTTGGGCACAGCCCTCTCACACTAGTAATTAAATTAAGGTCCACGCGAATCATGAGCATGCCACCCCTTTAATAATTTTTGGTAGAGTTTTTTTCAATATGAATTCCTATGTATTCAGTTCCATTGAAATTTTATACAAAATAACTTACATTAGTCTTTATGTTTGTTGGAAGAGGGTTTCTTTTATTTTTTTCCAATTTGGCTATGTGGAAGTGAGGGCTCGAATTGGAATATGGGGCTATGAAGGAGATGGGGCTAATAAAGATTTATTCCTAAAGGGCAATAAATGTTGTCGTTATTAAATTGGCTACAAGTGAGAAGTCATGGACTTTTGGGTTTGTCTTTTAGAGTTGAGAGTTTTTTAAGTGGGAAGATGTTCAGTTAAAAAAGGGTACTGAGGCAACAACATTCACAACATTATATAGTCCTGTTCCTAACTCACAAATGGTCAAAAGGAAGAAGGGCCAAATTGCTGGAATGTAAGGAAGTCGAGCATCAAATACATCTAATGAGCACAAGAAAGGCAACCAAAGTTTGTACCACGGTAAGACGACCATAAGCCAAAGTGCATCGGAATAAAATCAATAATATTTTTAATATTATACTAGTGGACATTTATTTTGATCAGTTCAGATTTTCAAAAGGTAGTCACCATTATAGAGCTCTCCTTCTTTTAAGTCAAAGCCCTACTAGCATAGCATGCCCATGCCGAGTCGGAAGAATTTAGGAACGGAAATGTGTTTAAAATTTTCAAATGATGAAGCCATTTTCATGAGCCCCAAAGTTTCAAGGAAGTTGGACTCAATATTTAAATCAGTAAATCCCCAAACTCCATTCAAATGTTGAGACTCTGTATCAAAGTTGGACATCATTAAAAGTTCTCTCGTTTAAGTTCTTTTTTTTTTTTTTTTTTACTTTAACTTATATAAGTTAGGTATACTTTCAATGCGTGTCAAATTTGGCATCATGCATGAGATGGGGGAAATGGGTTAAATTGATCATACAGGGACTAGGTGGGCCTCTCCACAGGCCATGCCTTTCCTTACTTGTGTTGGACTTCCCTTCTTTGAAAATTTTTCTTCATTTTCCTTTGAATTATAGGGGTGGCAAATTGGTTGGTTCAGCTCTAAACAGCTTGGATTGAGATAAGAGAATTGTGGGTTCAGTCTCAAGCAGCAACCAAACTCATTCATTAAATGGGTAGCATAACCTGTTTGGATTGAGATAATGGCTTGGTTTTGTATCCTGAAGAGGGATTGAGAAATGCAATAGAAAGTCCCCAGATAAAAAATGAATGACAATTATATGATAGTCTATATTAGCCTTAACATTCATTATTCTCCATGGAAAATGCTGGCCTTTTGCACATTGGACATACGTTCTTCAAAAGTAGCCATTGTTTGATACAATCAACATAGTAGTCGTGTCCAAATTCCAAAATTCCAATCTTGTCATTCTCCTCATACCCCATGAAACACCAAATTATCTCAAGTTAGAATTAAAAATAAACTTTTAAGCAGATAATTCGACTTGGTCCCCTAATTGCAATTATAAAACATCTTGAAGGACTTCTCCCACATCTTATGTTTACTTACTACCTTAACTTTCAAGTGCAGAATATACATTTCATTTTTATAAATGGGTTTTTAAGATATTGCACTTCACCTTTTCCTCTTTGAATCATTTGGTGATTGCATTTTTCGAATGTATAAGCATCTGAGAGGGTTTTTTTATATTTTGTACATGAGGTACGCGTTCAGATAAACCAGACATTTCCAATTCGTTCCTCCAAAGCCAACAGTTCCTGCAATTGCAATAAAAACTTTAAAAATAACAAATACAAAATAATAATCACAATTTTGCTAATATATCCCATCAATCTCCATTAGACCTCCATTTACAGATATAAAAACTATTGTGCCTATTATCTGACCCAAATTGGTGCTCATCCCAAAATGGTCCACACTTGTCCACTAAAAGTGGACTGTTGGAGGGAGCGCCACATTTGCTTTTGGCAGCATCTTGTAAAAGGTGATCTTAACTAAAGAAGATCATCAAAGAAAGAATAAAACTCATCTTAGTCTCTGATACACATCCCTTTGTGAAGAACTAAAGGTTCTAATAAGTTTAATAAGGTTTCAGATCAGGGATTTGTTTTACACATGAACCAGATTCCCTCACAACAAGGTCTCAATTCCAATTCCGATTGCCCCATCCATCCATCAGAGATCATCTTTAAGCTCATTCCCTTCATCACATTTTCTCACTATTTTTGGTCTTTTGCACCTCTCAAGATCATTTACACACTCTCTCCTTGTCATAATCATCAAGTTCTTATAAAGTTCACACCTATTTTCTATTAATTTTCATCTTCATGCATATATCACGTCTCCATTTCTCCCACCAATGTGTGTATACATATGAACCATTCAATGGCAAGAGAATTGTATAAAATGGAGGGAAGATGTATGGGCAGCGATGCCCCCAAACACAAGTCTCAAGGACCAACCATACATAATTAGTGTTTCCTCCATCAGATTCTCTATTTTGATTAATGGCTCTCCCAATGGCTACTTTTCTACTTAGAGAGGCTTTAGTCAGGGTGATCCTCTTTCCATGGTTGGGGAGGCCCTTAGTAGTATGATCTCAGTGGCAAGCCAAGCAAATATAATAATTGGGTTCAGACCAGCGATTAATGGCCCTACGGTCACTCATTTGCAGTTTGCAAATGATATTCTAAGCTTTTGTGCAGTAGAGGAAGAGCAGATCAAGAATGTAGTAGCAATCCTCAGGTCCTTTGAAGTGATCTCGAGCCTCAAAGTTAATCTCTCTAAAAAGTTCTCTTATAGGAATTGAGGTGGAGGCGCAACTCCTAGAGGGCCTAGCTACCATAATGGGTTGGCACACATAAGGAGTTCTAGGGGGTCATTTCTTGTTGGTTTGGAGTCCCATTTACTTGAATAGGTTGGCACACATAAGGAGTTCTTCTTTGATGATCTCGGGCCTTCCAAGACTATGATCTTTATCTTCGAACTTGATCTTCCTTGATAGACACTAATAGGCAAGGTCTTTGACTCATTTGATACGAAGTTGACAAACAAGGGTGGGCATATAGGACTATGGCCCTAAAAATCTGCCCCTTTGTCAATTTCATGGCAAAACACCTATTTTATACACAACTACAACATATGGCCTCAATTACAACCAAGATATATAGAGTACATGGACTCAATTGTTGGAGACCATGCGGGGTTGGTGTACTATCCTGCGGGACATCACCCGATGTCCACAATGCCGCTCCCTTAGGTGACAGCTTTAAAAAAAGACCTATCGGTGCGATGTCGAATGTCAGGACCTTAAAACCTTAAGTTGTGCCTCTTCCATCACCAATTGGTTTTGGTCGGAATGGTGGCTCAAGGGGTGTATGATCCTACAAGAAATAAGCGGCGCTTTGAAAGGCGTTGATCTCCTTCTACAGCCGTCGCTACTAAAGCCAAATTCCTCGCTACTTCATGGGTTTCTACTATGCTAGTTTTTTCAGGTGTGCCAATGGAGGTCATTTTGTTTAATTGGAGGGGAGGGGTTTCTCCTTAGATTTTCTGTTCTTAAACAATTTTATATGGAAAATCATAAAATGACAAGATGATTGTTCGGACATATTTTTTGAATGAAATTACCCAAATTGACGATATCATCAACCCAATTGACGATATCGTCAACCTTCATTGCAAAAAATGATATTTTACTCCATCTTCTTCTACGTAGTGATGGAAAGATTATAAAAATCATTGCATTTCGCATCCCAGTGGTCTTCCTTAAGTGGTCTTGGTAATCTTCCTTAGGTGTGTGCATCCCATGCTTTACGCATTTGTCGCCCCTTTCGCGTGAGTTTTAAGCATTCGAGTTTGGCATGTAAGCTACTCGGTGAAATGCCTAAATGTGGGTTTTTTGTTTATTTGGGGGTGGCTTTGAGTTAGGTTTGAGGGGATGAATTTGAGTATGCATTTGTGAACATTTAGAGTTTGAAGCCATTTGTTTGGGAGGATTTCGTAGGTTTTGGTGTTTGTAAGCAATACTTACAGAGCCATGTTCAGCAATCGTTGACTAGTGAATGTGAGCTTTTCTCCAAGTTATTGTATTGTTTGTTTGGAGTTTTAGATCCCAAGAGTTTTGTTGTTAAGTTATTCCGGAATCTATGAACCAACTTTAACAATGCATTTGATAGTAAACAGATTGAACACACTTCATTATGCGATTTGTGAAAGAATTATCAAACCCTTCTACTTTGATCCATTCATCACCTCCTTTCGATTTTTCCTGTATTTCTTTGAAATTGATATTCATCTCCAACTGAATTTCAGCATCATCCCCTCCGAACCTAAGACAATTTTGTGTGAAAGAGTTGCAGAAGGTTGACGATATCCTCAACTTGGGTACTTCCGTCCAAAAATGATGTACGAACAATTATCTTCTCATTTTATGTTTATTTTTCTAAATAAAACCCCTTAATTATGGTTTAAGCTCATTTTTTTTCATAAAAATCCCATTAAAAAAGATATGGTACATCTGTGTAGTCCGTCTATAAAATTTAAACAGTTAAAAAACACTATCTTCCCATGTTTTAGTATTAAAACAAGGGAAAATTACCGTACAGAAGCTCTAAAATCCCACATTTATCCAAAGAAAGATAAAAATTTACAAATGACCAAAGCAAAGATAGTACATAAAAGTATGACGATTTTACCCTTTATCCTGGGATATCCTAATAGTATAGGATATCCCAGTTTTCGATATCTCAAGCCATTAGGATATTGCACCGTTGAATATCCTAGATATGCAGGATATCTCCAAAAAAGTTTTCATCATTCGTCTTTCTACCAGGTAAAACAAGACGAGGAACTCGGTAAAAACCCATGTTACTGTGAATCTGTGATCATCATCCTCCTTCGATCCTCCCATGGTTTTTCCTCGTTGTTTTTCTCATTGTCTTATTATGGATTCTGCAGGAACACAACATTTCACTCTATTCTCTTTCATCAATAGCTGCAACGTGGTGGATCTTCAAGTTTCTAGGGTTTTACTGTGGGCAATATACCCAATCGTTAGAAGTTTAAGGTAAGGGAAAGAAGTATTCTTTTTCCTTTATCTCTCTATTTGTGTTTGTCTTTTTCTGGATTAGAGCTTGTTTTGAGGCTGGGCATTGGGGTTTTTATTGTTATTTGGGGGTTGCATCGTGTGATGTTGCTACAAATCTTATTTTTTCTTCCACTCTTTTGAGTATTGGAGAGCCCTTGTAAAAAAAATTGGTACTGGTGTTGCTGTCTGCTTATTTTTCCATTTTTCCATGAAACTTTATTGCTCTCCATGTTTTACTTTTAGGCTTAAAAGATTGAATACTCACAAAATGATATATCAGCAGATTAAAACTTCTCAAGTAGCACAGGCTAGTTTGAATGCTACTTCATTCAAAATTAGTCCAATAAATAGGTGCCCTTCCATCTCCAGATTATCACTCCCACAACATAGTGGTTAATGTTAAAAAAAAAAAAAATACAACCACCATGGCATGGCTCCCTTCCTGACTGAATTTTCGTCTGACCACTCTTTGAAAAAGGGTATATTGTGGCTTCAACCATTGAAATTATGTATAATGTACATAAAAATGAGTGTCATAGCACTGCTATTGTGATGTCTGGGTTGATTATGATAGATTGTTTTTTTTTTTTTTTAATGTTAGATTGGCTGTTAAATTGCATTATATTTTTTCTCAAATGTTATCTTCACCTGATTTGAGTAATGATTGGCAGATGGAACCATTTCAACCCGATCCCATTGATTCATCTGTTTTATCAGACCAAGATAATCATGTATCTACGTCAATATGGAATGGCAAGGAACCTAGTGTTTACCGATGTATTCCTGCTAATCCTAAGAGTGGAATTTGGAAATTAAATGAAAGACAATGCAACATTGTGAAAAGAATTGGTCTCTACCATCTATCGCAGATTTGCCACATGCGAATCGATCATTCTCTGGTAAGTGCATTAATTGAAAGGTGGAGGCCAGAAACAAATACCTTTCATTTTTTGTCCGGAGAGGCTACTATTACACTTGAAGATGTGGCGTATATTTATGGCCTACCCATTGATGGTCCACCAGTTATAGGACGCACTTATACGAAAAGACCCATCATTGAGGAAGTATGCAATACACTCTTAGGAAAGGTGCCTAAACCAACGGATATCGAGGGTGGACAGTTGAAACTCACATGGTTTCATAAGAACTTCGTTGAGCCCCCAGAGAATGTGTCTGAAGATGATATTGATAGGTATACTAGGGCAAATCTCTTTTGCCTTGTTTCAACCCAAATTTGCAGGTTTACTTCAGGGTCAAGGGGGCCTGCCTACCTTCTTGAATTATTTGAAACCTTCCAAGTATATGCATGAGCTCCTGCTTGCCTCGTAAATTTATACAGAACACTGTCCAAAGCCACCCGTGTGAAGGATGGGATAAGATCAATATGTGGGGCCCTCTAACTTCTTCAGGTAAATAATAACTACTACGTATATTGCTTGATTACAATAAATATTTAACGAAACCAAATTTATGAATTGATGATATTTCGACAGATACGGGCATATTCCCGAATGAGAATTGGACGTCCAATCAAACAAAATATGGAAAATATCAAATTCGAGTTCCCACTTTTTAAAATGTGAGAAAAAAGACTGAAAAATCACTTTTCGTTAACTACTTTTGAAGAAGCTCGTCAATAACTCGATCAGCAAGGCATTGGTCAGGTAAGTTATTTCGGTTATCTTTGTCTTCTTATCCATTTTTCCTCTTAATATGAAATAACGAAAAATTTATTGCAGTTTGAGTGGCAGCCTTACCTCCAATTTGTTGAAGAGCTGATCGAACAGGTCTCAGAAGCAAATAATTATCTTTTTACAGTATGTACAGAAATGATATTTTACTCGATTGTTGAACCTCATAATGCGGATCGAGTAATGAAGCAATTTGGCTGGAGACAAATCCTACCTCCGCCACTCGATTCAATTCCTTGGAGAGATGAAAAAAGCTCAAATGTTACAGTGGATTATAGAGTTAAGCTGAAACAACAAGTAGAAGCATGGCAAAATAGATTATCATTAGTTATCGATGGAGAGTACAATGAATTGGTTGGTAGACATCCTGATGAGTACTTTGCTTGGTATCACCGTATCACCAGACTGCATATAGGACGGCCATCACAAGGGAGGAGAAATCCACTATATGAACATGCAGTTCAACAGGTAATTGTAGCTACAACATTAAGCTGAAATAGTGGCTTACACAATAAATTTATGTTATTATGACATTACTTTGACTTTGTTTTTTTAAATAACATGTTACACAGTAATTTTTATACAGAGTAATAATTTGCTAATCTTGACATTTTCTACCATCAGATGGAAATCTTCCTGAAACATATTGCGACTACCATAGAAAGTGTGGATGAGAAATATGATTCATGGTTCTTGTATAAAATTATGCAAACAATTCAACAGCAATGTTTGAAATTCTCGGCTGCTTGCTCTGCTGGATTTGAAAATTTCAACTTGGAGGAATGTATTAATAGCATATCATATGAGAATTTCAATAAGGTTAGTTTCTTTATATTAATAATTCTTTCATTGTATACTACAATTGAATTTAATTCCATTGGTTGTGGGACTCTGTTGTTGAATATAATATTATTATGAGATATCCATGGTGTTCGACAGGAAAATCAAGAGGAAGAAACGGGAGAAGTGCCACCTGATGTCCACATACTTCAACCTTCCCCATTCGTAAATCCCAGTCACACACCTCATCCACCCCCATTCCTAACCCCAAGCGCTACACCCCAACCTCGTCCATCTGTGGTTCCAAGTCCAACACCACAACCACCCCCGATCGTAGCCTCTAGCTCCACACTCGGCTTTTTTCCATATACAATTCCAAGTCCAACAACACAACCATCCCCGTTGGTACCATCGAGGTTCACACCCCAACTTGATCCATCTGTGATTTAAAGTCCAACACCTCAAGCTGTCCCTTTTGTAATCCAAAGTCCCACACCCAATCCACCTCCAATTGTTATCCCAAGTCCATCACACGTCGTATCTTTAATGGTTGGCCGAGTGAAAGGTAATCCTAGGAAAAGGATTATTCCTCCAAGGCTCTCTCCATATGTCTTGGGTCCAACAAGCAAACGCTCACTGCCCAATCCGCCCAATCCACAATATTCTCTTACAGCTGAAGAAGATAAGATCTTAGATAAGTTTTGGAAGAGTTATTATAAAAAGTATGTTTGTATAATTTATTTTGTTTAAATTGCACTATTGGATTGGGCAATACAATATATAATGATCTTTTATATGTGCAGGGTACCAGAATTAGATCAAATTTGTTCAAGGGTCTCTGCTGAGAGTATGCGTCAGTGCCTGCGAAAATATTGGATCGATGCCAATGTATGTCGCAATTATTGATAGTAATATTGTATTCAACGTATTTATTTTATCATGTAAATGAATAAATTATGTCAGATGGGTTGATTATGGTGCATGTGTCTTAGATAATGGATTGTTGGTTTGAAATTCTTGAGTCCAATGTCCCAACATCACATTTCTTTCCATCTAGTCTGGCGGTAAGAAATTTTCTTTTGTCCTTGATGACTTATATTATTATGATGTGGGTAGTACTAACATTAACATTATGTTTCTTTACCATGCAGCATTGGGAGCAGAAAAATTTGACAGATTATTATCATATTGCATTTGGGAACGAGGGACTTAGAAAGATCAGTGAATATGAAATGTTGTTTTTCCCAGTATGGTATCGATCACATTTTTTCCTCCTAGTTGGATATCCAAAAAGAGAAAAATGGCATTTCTATAACAGTTTGGATAGCGATGTTTACTGGAAATATACTCGCCACTTTGTAAGTGTATTTCTACTGCAAACATATATTTATTACATATTTTAGAGTATCACGTCATTGTGCATTGACATATGTGATCTCATGTGTACAAGTTTTATTCATTAACGGGGTTTTCTTCCAACTTGGTTGGGACAATCCTGCTGGCTGGCCAATTATACCTTATGAATGTCCTAAACAAGATAATACGTGAGTTTAAGTTACAAATGTTGGATGTTTGCATTATTAAATGATGGGATGCATGTTCTCACGTGCGAACATTTGTGCAGGGATAATTGTGGACTATTTGTGATGGCATATGCTGAGCATCTATTACTTGGACGACCCATGCAGTTCACACAGAGCGATATGTAGTTTTACAGATAGAAGATCGTACATGATATATTTTGCAAGCAATGGAAAAATAGTGGTTTTCTCGAATGTACGACAGATGACTGAGAGGATTTTTTGAATGTGATGTCCAGCTTAATTTTGTTATATCAGGCAATGTCATTTTTGAGGTCAATCATTATTTTTTTTTATTTATCCCTCAGCAATGTAAATAACAGTGTACAGGTTTTTAATATATATGTTTATTAGATTTTTTTCCCCATTTTATTTTATTTTTTTAAGTTATACTTTGTGCTTCGGTCAGTAGTATACCCACTAATATCTTGAAATTATGGGTCCAACCAGGGTGATAAATATGACAAAAGAGAATTTATTGTATAATAATTTATTAATGGAAAAAAATCAAACCATCATATTGTAAAATGTTTGAATTGAAATTATTATAAAATAATAATAATAATAAAATGTCTGATTTTAGTGGATGAATCACTCTTCTCTGCTCTTAATTATTAGTCTACATAATTTATCGTTGTATCCACACTTTTCTTGATATATCGAAAATCACTCAGGTTAGAGGATAGTCTCGCTAGAGCAACTTGTTTCTCGTTATAGCGAAAATAATTTCAATTTTTGTTTCTCAGAAGACAGAGCGATGCCTCGCTATACCGAGAACTTCACTCGCTATAGCGAGAATTTTTCTGTCTCGAAAGAATGAAGGCAGAAAGCAGTGGCAGTCCTCGCTATAGCGAGGTTCCTTTCAGATGAAGGGTATTTTCGTAATATGCTTTAAAGGGCAATTTGGATTCTTTTTTCATCCACTGAATTATCACACCCACTGCAGTGAATTCTCCTACCCACTGCACTGATTCATCTCACCCACTGCATCGAATTCTCCTGCCCACCATATTAAATTCTCCAACCCACTACTGCCTAGTGCAATGAATTTTCTTTGAATAAACCTCTCTACTCACTCTTCAATCTACTCACTCTTCTATATTTCATGTTTATTATCTCATCTTCTTATCTTCTCGCAGGTATCAACGTATTCTCTTCTTCTTGTGAGTTTTATCTTCTTGTGGGCATATCATAACGTCTGCCCCTTACAAATGCATTTGCCCACTGCTCTCTTGGGATGTTGTCAATATATTTATATGCTTCCTCTGAAACAATTCGTATATCAGCTATCTCTTTCTCATACTCGCATGCTCTGTACGTTTTTGCCGCTCTCCAGAACTTAGCCACGATAGCTTTATCCTTGAATATTTCAGCTATATTTTGTGCAACATGTCGTACACAATGACAATGATATGCATTTGGGAACCTATTGGAAACAGCTTGCACAAGTCCTTCTTGCCGGTCAGAGACAATGGTCAAATTCTGTGTAGGGCGAAATGCAATAGTAAATGCAGCAAGAAACCACTCCCAAGAATCTTGTCGCTCAATTTCAGCTATGGCAAATGCGAGCGGAAAGAGTTTGTGGTCTCCATCATAAGTTATGGCTGTGAGTAAGACTCCAGGATATTTTCAGCGAAGATGGGCACCATCGACAGCAATTAATGGTCTTAGGGAAGAACGAAATGATTGTATGCTTAACCCAAATGCCCAAAAAAATCTTAAGAATGAATCATCATCTTCCTTAATCAGCATCGTTACACTGCCAAGATTTGTCATCTACAGTTCAAGGCAATAGTGGGGCAAAACACAGAAGGATTCCTCGTAAGAACCTCGTACATCAAGCATCACAATTTCTTTCGCTTTCCACGCCTTCCTGTAACTAAGTAAAACACCAAATTCTAATTGAAAGTCGGTTATAATTTCCTTCGGTGTGTACGACGGATGGTGTCGAAACCGCTCTTTGATCCACTTAGCAACTAAAATCGATGTAGCTTGTCTATGTCCCATCCCCATCACTGGCTTTGAACAACAGTGACTGCTTTTATATGTCCTCACTTGAAATTGTGGTCCGGAAGCCACAATCGAAGCGTGGATACGCCATGGACAAGTAGGATCAGCACATCTTGCAGTGACTTCTGTCTTGCTCATTTGCAGAGGCTTAATAGCAAAGTTTTTGTGCATTGCAAATTTCGCCAGTGTTTCCCTGAATGAATCACGATCTGGAAATTGTCTACCCTTCCACATGTCATGTTGAGAATTCTCTACATGCTCATCATCAGTGTGCTCTAGATCGGGAACCAAAGTGTCAACAACATTATTGTCTTGTATTGCATGAGATTTCTCTCCATTAACTTCTGCGACACATGCTCCGTTTACTTGTATAACAAAATGTTGGGATTTCCATAGTGGGGGACTAGCACATGCCACGGGACTGTTTAAATCGAACTGAATAGGTTCAGTGTCCTGACTGTTTGGCTCGAACTGAATTTCTAAAGTTTTAGTGCAAACCTATTGGATTTAGTAATTGGAAAAAGACTGACTTCATCCTCAAGGACTATTGATGAGTTTATATCAGCTTCATTCATGAACAATCTCTTCTTTACACCATTACCTCTTGTTGCCTTCTCATTATCTTGTTCATCCTCAAGGACTATTGAGGGGTTTATATCAACTCCATTCATGAACATTCTCTTTCTTACGCCATTACTTCTTGTTACCTTCTCATTATATTGTTCTTCCTGAAAAACTCTTAATGGCTTTATATTAGCTTCATCCACGAGCAATCTCTTCCTTATGCCAATACTTCTCGTTACCTTCTCATCATCTTGGTCTAATTGAGATATTGTACACCTACTGCGCATCCAAATTGACTTAGGTAATAAAAATAATAATAATAGATATCGAGCAGTAATGTGATTTATTCCATACCTTAAACTTGGTGGTTGATTGTTTGTGGCAACACCATCACTTCTATGGATATACAGAAAGATAGGATCAACTCCATATCGAAATAATCTAAACATTCACATCAGATCGTCATCTCCTCTTAGGCCTACTAATGTAAAGTTCCGGCCTGTATGATATATGTATTGCATGTATGGGTGCCCATTTCTCATCTTCCAATTGGTTTCTGCTGCAACTTTTTCAATTAGTGAATTGTAAGTTATGTTGCTATAGACAAAGATAGGCTTCTGCTCTCCACCGTTATATATTGGATGTGAGCGATCCACGTCTAGCTGTCCATCAAAGTGCAGTATAAGACACAAATCAACATCTGACATCCTAATTTAAATAATAAAAATAAAATATATTTTACTAATAAAAATTGCATGGGTTGGAAATATGTAGTAATCATAGGATGAATTTTACCATCAAATCACTTGTTCTGAGATTTATAAAAACAATATAATGCCACAATATTAGTACCTATAAAGGACTCTTCTGCCTTATTTTCTAGTGAGTAACAAACTCATACATTTTATTATAACATAAAAATTAAAAAAAAAAAAAAAAAGGCTTCACCAATGGACTATTAAATAGGTTAATGGTGAAAGATATAACATGAGGGAGCAGTATATAAATAAATAAATAAACATCAGGAAGTTTAACAAAATAATGTATTTCATGGAGGGATCTAGATCTTAATGAGTGATTTACGGTTTCCATCATAAGAATCAAAGCAGAAAAAAGGTTTATCAAAACAACATTTATGGGCTATTTTTTTAACCTATTCAGAAATTATATGGTCCTGCATACCTTTTGTGATGAATAAAATGTATAAAGTAGTGAAGAAAGAAGATGGAATCTTAATATCCTATGGTAACCCACAAGACAAAACGAGATGGAAACGGAAACGGAGCTCTGCAGCTTTTGGAAACGGAGTTCTTACTGCAGCTTTTGGAAACGGAGGTCTCTACGTTGTGTAAAAAGTGGGAGTAGGTAACTATGCAATATCCTACAAGCATAAGATATCGAACTGTGCGATATCCTACAAGTGTAGGATATCTAATGGTGCGATATCGCACTGGCCTGGGATATCGCACGTTGGGATATCCTATTACATTAGGATATTGCATGAAAAAGGGTAAAATTGTACAGCTTTTCATGTCCTTTTATGTACGATCTGCTCATGGGTAATTCCTAGTTTCTCATCTTGTATTGGGTAATTGTGGGATTTAGGAGCTTCCGTACGGTAATTTTCCCTTAAAACAATGAAAAAAAAAGATTTACTCTTCATGTGTCGGGATGTAAAATGAGTCAACGTGCCGTGGCACCTCCCGGTACTTCCCAAGCATTACGTAGGCCCATTTGGTACATGGGTAGGCCTTGGATTCATAGGAAGTGAACCCAAGCCCGGCCTGGCCCGTTTATAAAAGTAATTAGAAGAAGAGTCATGGGACACGATTCGAGCACATAACAACTCACCTAAGACAAGTATACCCAAACTAGCAAAGCCACATCTATGGATTGTGTATGGAATCTCTTTCTGGCTAGGTTAGTTAGAGCCCAGATCACGAGAGGATTTACCCAAGGTGATCGGAAGTGGACCAATCACGGTCCGCCATGTCACCGTGGGTAGTTTGCCATACATCCAGATAGGGGCTGCCTATGGTGACGTGACGGACTGGGATTGGTCCACTCATAGTCACCGTAAGGGAAATTATTAGATGATCATGATTCAGTTAACGTGAGGTTCTAAAGGAGATGGGGCTTATAAAGATTTGTCCTTGAAGGACAATAAATGTTGTTGGTATTAAATTGGCTACAAGTGAGAAGTTTTGGACTTTTTTTGTCTTTTAGAGAGGAGAGTTTTCCAATGGGAAGATATTTAGGGGCCGTTTGGCATCTCTACTTTAATAGTCTTATTGTCTTAAAACCAATTCATTCCACTTTTAGAGCGTTTGGTAGCAACTTTTCCTGTGTCCATTGGGAATGGCATTTAGACAAAACATGTCCTTTTTAAGTAGTATGCAAAAGGCAGAGAATTGAATCAGAGCAATTGGTTTTTAGCGGAAAGACACGCTGGAACAATGTTTTTGACGTCCTCCATGGCATCCCCTTTTTTGTTTTTATTTTTCATTTCTGGGAACCTAAATCAATATCCAAGCCGTTAGATATATTCAGAAGGTCCAAAACGGCCATGTGTCCAAATTTTGTCCGTTGGATCTTCCTATATTTTTAGATATTTGCAAAGAACTCCAGACCCGTTGATCTACTCTCTCTTTTTTTTTTACTTTTGTGGGCCCCAAACGTCAGATCTGAATCGTTAGTTTCCTTCGTAAGGCAAATCACAACTATGCTGCCAAATTTTGATACCTGGTACCTCACAAATCTCAATGAATTTAAGAATCAACATGGACCGTTAGTAAAAAAAGAGTACTAAGGCAATGACATTCACAACATTAAATGGTCTTGGTCCCGACTCCTGCCCGCAATACAGATACAAATGCTCAAAAGGGGGAAGGGGTAAATCGCAAGAACATAAAGAAGCCAAGCATCAAATACATCTAATGAGCACAAGACTACCAATCTTATGGTGACACAAAAGTGTATCGGAATAAAATTAATAATATCTCGTATACTATACAACCGGGCATTTATTTTGACCAACTCAAATTTTCAATAGATGGCCACCATTATAGAGTTCCGCTTCTTTAAAGTCATAAGCCCTAATAGCATCGCATGCCCATGCCATGTCAGAAGAATTTAGAAAGGGAAATGTGTTTGAAAAATTCAAATGATAAGACCATATTCTTGAGCTTTGAAGTCTTAAGGAAGTTAAACTCTATATTTAAATCACTAAGACAGTAAGACCCCTAAGTTTCTATTTATTCTCATTCAAATCTCAAAGATTTCAAGTTGATACAAAATGCAACATTGCTGTTGCAAACCCTCACCATACCATAAAGTTGACAACTGCAGGCATTAACTACCACGGTTAATATAGCCATAGTCATTCAGCATCCAAATGGCAGATAAAGAGCTGGTCCTTGAAGCCTTGTGAAAATTTTGGTGCTTGCATTTGGCTAATTATGCCAGATTTTGGTCCATCGTCTTCCATTCAGAATGATTGAAAAATGAAATAGGCTTAATCGTTGTGTCAGAAATTAATTATAATAGTGATTAGTGAACTCAGGGGGTTTTTGAAGGAGTCTGAAAAGCTACAGAGGTTCCTTCTACAAAAGAGGTAAAAATCAAGGGGTACAATTGAGTTCAGTCTCAAGTAGTAACCAAAGTCATTCATTAAACAATCAATCACTCCAAGAAATAATTAAAACTCAAGTACAGTCCAAAGACCTGAAAATAGAACCCAAATCCAACCCGACGCCAGTCGGGTTCAGGTTGGGCTCCAGTTAGGGAGGACCATGAAGCAAGCCTAACCTTAATTCCTTCACGTGGGTTTTGCTTAATTATGCAGGTTTGAAGGCTTAGGTGGGATTACATCTGACTCATTTCATTGCAGGTCAAATTAGAGGATCAAGTCAACCAAGCACATCCTAAAGAGGGATTCAGAAATGCCATAGAAACTCCCAAAGACAAAAAATGAATTCACAGTTATAATGATAGTCTCTTTACAAATTGGTAACAGTAAAAAAACAAATCGGTATGTGTATCAGTCTCAACTCTCGTTACAATCCATGGAAAATGCTGGCCTTTTGCACATTGGACAGACATTCTTCAAAAGCAACCATTGTTTGATACAATCTACATGGTATTCGTGTCCGCATCCCAAAATTCCAATGTTGTCACTCTCCTCATACTCAGCCTGAAACACCAAATTATAACAAGTTAGAAGTAAAATAAACTTTTAAGCAGACAATTCCACTTGGTCCCCTTATTAACATTATAAAACAACTCAAAGGACTTCACCCATATCTAATTTCTACTTACTGCCATAGTTTTCTAGTGCAGAATGCACATTTCATTTCTATCAGTGGGTTTTTTAAGATGATTGCACTTTCCTTTTTTTTTTTTCTTTCATTCATTTGGTGATTGCATTTTCTGATGAATAAGTAGCTAAAAGGGTTTTTCTTACTTTTATATAAAAAGAAAAAACCGTAAACACAACTGATTCAATGTGAGGCAAAGGTGTCTCGATTGTATATACCTGGCATACAACACAAATTGAGTTCTGATCCATTTCTGAAGACTTATCATGATCTGATGAGGTTGTGCATGAGGTATGAGTTCTTGTCCTTAGACAGTTTATGATGGTGCGTTCAGATAGACCCGTGTTGACATTTCCAATTTGTTCCTCCAAAGCCAACAGTTCCTGAATTAGCAAGCAGAACTTATAAAAATTAGTAAATAAATAATAATAATAATCACAATTTTGCTAATAGATCCCATCAATATCCATTAGACCTCCATTTGTAGATATAAAAACTACTATGCATCTATGCCTA
>QPKB01000009.1:10852190-10875881 GCA_003546025.1 Camphora micrantha | reverse complement strand
ATTTGTTATTGTTCGGTAAAATTACATTTATACAAATGTATTTTTCACCTTTGAATTCAAGAAACTCTATCCTAAGTTTATAAAATCTCATCAAAACCTCAAACTTTTCAAGTTGATCCATAAATGACCATCTGCTGCTGCGAACTCTTACGATAACATAAAGTTGAATGCATTAACTGCCACAATAACATAGCCATAGTCCATTCAGCCATCCAAATGACAGATAAGAGCTTGTCCATTCAGTCTTGTGAAATTTTGTTGCTTACATTGGCTTTGGTCCATTGTTCTTCCTTCTCAGGACTAGAACACAATGGATGGGGTTTAATCTTCGTGCACAAAATTAAATTGCAATCATGTTTTAGTGAACTAATGTGTTTTGAAAGGAAATCTAAAAGGTTTAACGTTCCTTTGAGAAAAGGTAAGAATTAAGAGCAAAATTGATACGGATTAAAAATTAGGAGCTCGTAATTTGTTTTAGATGTGTGTGAAACTAAGACAACCAGGAACATGTCATCTCTGAGGCCACAGGATAGAATTAAGGGATTTAAAGTCTGTCCAATTACTTAGTGCCTAATCCCAAAGTGTCAAAGTATAGTGGTTGTGTTTCAGTGCACGTTTTTTATGATTAAGGGCAGCAACAAAAATTAATTACTAGAGCAATGTTAAAAAGAGGACTAATGATAATCAATTTAATTAATTTAAATTTGATTCATGTCATAGGGAGATCGGAACTTCTGTCCAACTATAGCCACAGAGAGGGGTAACTATCGCTCATTGCAAAACTAATGGAACCATCTGATCATAAGAGGTAATGTTTTGAGAGCCTCAGCTTAAAGCTAGATGGGTGTCCAAGTTAGGCACCAACAGAGTTGGAGAGGAATTAGATTGATCATAACGAGGACTAGGTGGGCCTCACCATAGGCCACGCCCTTCCCCACTTGTGGGAGATCTGCGCCGCGAAACAAAACAATTTACATCAGTTAGCATTATATCTCAGTCAATAATTGTGACTGTAATTAAGAAGAAAATCACCCATAATATTGTATTGTGTTATATCTCTGTCAATAATTGTGTCAATGATTGTGGAATTTGGATATGGTTCTTATTCACCTAACACAGACCCAACAATCGATCAGACCCAAAAGGATTCATGTCTTCATTTTTGGAGATCACATCTCCATTACAGTACCAAACTAGGACATAGAAATGATATGCTACAACATAAAATCTGCTACATTCAACACTAGAAATTTTCAAGACTAAACATGAAACATTCGACACCTTCAAAAACTTGTACTAAAACATTCTTACATAAACCTTCAACATTCAACACTCAAAATTTTCAATCTTCCTGTTACTTTTTCCTCCTCAACATTTCACTTCAACACTCACTATTGTTGCTGTCCCCACACATAGAAAAGTATCATTAAAACCAAAAACCCACATGGAATTAAATTCAGTTGTATTCAGATATCAACCCATGAAATTTGAGATAAAATTTGGATGTCCAAGACATAAGTAAATCTCAAGTACAGTCCACAAACTTGAAAATAGTGTCCAAATGCAACCCAATACCGGTCGGGTTCAGGTTAGGCTCCAGTTAGGCTGGAACATGAGCAAGCCTAACCTTAATTTGTTCATATGAGGTTGCCTATGCAGTTTTGAAGTGTTAGGAGGGATCACATCTGACTCATTTAATTGCAGGTCAAATAAGCAGATCGAATTAACCATGCGCGATCCAAAAGGGACGGGTAACCACGCATGAAGCTAAGGCTTGGTTTTGTATCCTGAAGAGGGATTGAGAAATGCAATAGAAACTCCCAGATAAAAAATGAATGACAATTATATGATAGTCTATATTAGCCTTAACATTCATTATTCTCCATGGAAAATGCTGGCCTTTTGCACAATGGACATACATTCTTCAAAAAGTAGCCATTGTCCTGAACAATCAACATAGTAGTCGTGTCCACATTCCAAAATTCCAATCTTGTCATTCTCCTCATACTCCATGAAACACCAAATTATCTCAAGTTAGAATTAAAAATAACTTTTAAGCAGATAATTCCGACTTGGGTCCCCTAATTGCAATTATAAAACATCTCAAAGACTTCTCCCACATCTCATGTTTACTTACTACCTTAACTTTCAAGTGCAGATATACATTCATTTTTATAAATGGGTTTTTAGATATTGCACTTTCACCTTTTCTTCTTTGAATCATTTGTGATTGCATTTTTTCCGAATGAATAGCATCTGAGAGGGTTTTTTTTTTTTTATATTTGTACATGAGTACGCGTTCAGATTAAACCAGACATTTCCAATTTCTTCCTCCAAAGCCAACAGTTCCTGCAATTGCAATAAAACTTTAAAAATAGCAAATACAAAATAATAATCACAATTTTGCTAATATTATCCCATCAATCTCCATTAGACCTCCATTACAGATATAAAAACTATTGTGCCTATTATCTGACCAAATAGGTTGCTCATCCCAAAATGGTCCCACACTTGTCCACTAAAAGTGGGACTGGTGGAGGGAGCGCCACATTTGCTTTAGGCAGCATCTTGTAAAAGGTGATCTTAACTAAAGAAGATCATCAAAAGAAAGAATAAAACTCATCTTAGTCTCTAATACACATCCCTTTGTGAAGAACTAAAGGTTCTAATAAGTTTAATAAGGTTCAGATCAGGATTTGTTTTTACACATGAACCAGATTCCCTCATACAAAGGTCTCAATTCCCAATTCCCATGCCCCCATCCGTTCCATCAGAGATCATCTTTAAGCTCATTCCCTTCATCACATTTTCTCACTATTTTTGGTCTTTTGCACCTCTCAAGATCATTTACACACTCTCTCCTTGTCATAATCATCAAGTTCTTATAAAGTTCACGCCTATTTCTATTAATTTTCATCTTCATGTATATATCACATCTCCATTTCTCCCACCCATGTGTGTATACATATGAATCATTCAATGGCAAGACAATTGTATAAAATGGAGGGAAGATATATGGGCAGCGATGCCCCCAAACACAAGTCTCAAGGACCAACCATACATAATTAGTTTTTCCTCCACCAGATTCTCTATTTTGATTACTGGTTCTCCCGATTGCTACTTTTCTACTCAAAGAGGCTTTGGTCGGGGTGGTCCTCTTTCTCCGCTCCTTTTTTCCATGGTTAGGGAGGCCTTTAGTCGTATGATCTCAGTGGCAAGCCAAGCAAATATGATAATTGGATACAGACCGGTGATTAATGGCCCTACGGTCATTCATTTGCAGTTTGCAGATGATACTCTAAGCTTCTGTGCAGTAGAGGAAGAGCAGATCAAGAATGTAGTAGCAATCCTCAGGTGCTTTGAAGTGATCTCGGGCCTCAAAGTTAATCTCTCTAAAAGTTCTCTTATAGGAATTGAGGTGGAGGCGCAGCTCCTACAGGCCCTAGCTACCATAATGGGTTGGCACAAATAACGAGTTTTAGGAGGTCATTTCTTGTTGGTTTGGGGTCCTATTTACCTAAATAAGTTGGCACACATAAGGAGTTCCTCTTTGATGATTTCGGGCCTTCCAAGACTATGATCTTTGTCTTTGAACTTGATCTTCCTTGATAGACACTAATAGGCAAGGTCTTTCACTCATTTGACACGAAGTTGACGATACAAGGGTGGGCATATATGACTATGGCCCTAACAATCTCCCCCCTTGTCAATTTCGTGGCAAAACACCTATTTTATACACAACTACAACATATGGACTCAATTACAACCAAGATGTATAGAGTACATTGACTCAATTGTTGGAGACCTTGCGAGGTTGGTGCACTGTCCTGCGGGACATCACTCGGTGTCCACAATGCCGCTCCCTTAGGTGACGGCTCTAAAAAAAGACCTATCCATGCGATATCGAATGCCAAGGCCATAAAACCTTAAGTTGTGCCTCTTCTATCACCAATTGGTTTTGGTCGGATTGGTAGCTCAAGGGGTGTACGATCCTACAAGAAATAAGCGGTGCTTTGAAGGGCGTTGATCTCCTTCTACATTCGTCGCTACTAAAGCCAAATTCCTCGATGCTTCGTGGGATTCTACTATGCTAGTTTTCTCAGGTGTGCCAATGGATGTCATTCTATTTAATTGGAGGGAAGGGGTTTCTCCTTAAATTTTTTATCCTTTTTTTTTTTATCTTGGCTTGCTCAGGATCATTTGTGCCTCCTTTTTTGTCCTTCTTGGGTGGTGTTTTTGCCTGCCTTGTATTTTTTTTTTTTTTTTTTTTTTTGCATCACCGTATATTCCATTTGTATTGCTTTGCTATGATTAATACATTTCACCACTAAAAAAAAAAAAAAAAAGCGATAGAGTTAATGTTAAAGATGTTGACCCAATCAATGGCGGACTTAGGATTTTCATTTGGGGCAGTGCAGTATATGATCAAGTGAAGAGGTTTAATGATAAAATTAAATCTTTTAAGAGCTCATCTAAGGGGTTTCTCGAATCACGCACGTGTAACAGCACCTGTGTGCTAACAATCGGGTCCGACGTTGGGCCCAATGCAAATATTGTAAAGAGTAATAACAATCGCAATTTGCAAGTCTTCAGATGGTACTTACCACCTTAAAAATCACTATCTTCCCATGTTTTATTTTTAAAAATAGAAAATTGTAAAAATCGCTAATTTACACCAATTATTTTGTCAATTATAGTAATAAATCAATTACGTATCAGTCATGTTTGCCTATAAATATTTACGCATATTGCTTGTAAATCAGATGTGTAAATAGTGTGAAAATGAGTCTATTTTCACACCAAAGTTTGAACACATGTTGAGGTGGGAAATTGAGAATACCAAAACAGCAACAATACGTGTGGGAGGCGGACGGTTTGGTGTTGGGGCATTTCCGTAAAAGAGGTTCTACGTTTGAAACCCCCTCCAATGAATTAGAAAAATAATAATGAAAGAGCTTAATAAGCAGTCTTTTTCAATTATAGTAATAAATCACAACAAACCGTCCGCCTCTCACGCATATTCTTGCTGATTTGGTATTCTTCATTTCTCACCTCAACATGTGTTCAAACTTAGTGTGAAATAGACTCATTTTCACACCATTTACACATTCGATTTACAAGCAAGATGCGTAAATAATTGTAGGCAAACATGACTGATACGTATTTGATTTATTACTATAATTGACAAAATAATGGGTGTAAATTACCTATTTTTATGATTTTCTATTTTTAAATATAAAACATGGGAAGATAGTGATTTTCAGGGACAAAATCTATAAGAAAAAAAAATATTAGAAAATGAAAGTGTCTCCAATGATTTTAAGGGACAAAATCTGTAAGATAAAAAAATATATTCGAAAATGAAAGTGGCTCCAATGATTTTAAGAGACAAAATCTATAAGTAAAAAAAAAAAAAAAAAAACATATTGATAGTAAGCATATTAAGGGACAATCTATAAGATAAATATCTCAATGATTTTTCTATATCAACTTTTAACTAGTTAATTACCTTATTATTTCAGCTTTCTTCCAATATCTCAATGATTTTTCTAAAGTTATTTATTATTGCAATACTTTAAAAATCTTTAAACATGTATATATGAATGTAAGAGAGAAAATTTAGCTAAAAAATCATCTGGACCTAGAGCTTTAAGGGTCTCTGTTTGTTTGGAAGAATTATGAGAAACTTCTTGTCTATGAGAATTCTGAGAATTCCAAATGCTGCCCCTCAAATGCCCAACCCCCCTCTAGCGTTTAGAATGCTAGAATTCTGGAAATTCAGTAGGCTAAAAATACATTTTCATGTGGTCTGGAATTCTGAATTCTTATATCAAACAAAGTATTTGGAATGCCCGGGGGACAAGATGGCCCATCATGTCAATAAGTCCAATTCCTTGCAATAAATGCCTTTAACCAATTCCTTGCCATTTCCCTAACCTCATCTTCTAATGGACTTCCAACAAGGCTATATTTTCATTGAAGAAAACAAGGCACAGCTCGGCACCAAAAAAAAAAAAAAAAAACGAAAAAGGCCCCAGCCAAAACGGCGTCATTTTAAGGGTAGCCCTAGAGGGGTCTTCATGGCCCGTGCCAGCCTGAGTATGAACCCAGACAAGCCCGGTTTGGCCTGGGCTTGGGCTTTGAGGTGTAATCAGGTTGAGCTTGGATTATTTATTTGGGCCCATTTAATAAATGGGTAGGGCTTGGATTAAGTGGTAGAGAGCTAAAATTCAATGGGTCCCACCATCAAATTAAAAAAAAAAGGGTTTTTACAATAAAAAAAAAAAAAAGCATAAACCTTACTTAAAAAATTTTATATGGAAAATCATAAAATGACAAGATGATTGTTCGGACATATTTTTTGAATGAAATTACCCAAATTGATGATATCATCAACCCAATTGATGATATCGTCGACCTTCATTGCAAAAAATGATATTTTACTTCATCTTCTTCTACGTAGTGATGGAAAGATTATGAAAATCATTGCATTTCGTATCCTAGTGGTCTTCCTTTAAGTGGTCTCAGTAATCTTCCTTAGGTGTGTGCATCCCATGCTTTACGCATTTGTCGCCCCTTTCGCGTGAGTTTTAAGCATTCGAGTTTGGTATGTAAGTTGCTCGGTGAAATGCCTAAATGTGGGTTTTTTGTCGATTTAGGGGTGGCTTTGAGTTAGGTTTGAGGGGATGAATTTGAGTATGCATTTGTGAACATTTAAAGTTTGAAGCCATTTGTTTGGGAGGATTTTGTAGGTCTTGGTGTTTGTGAGCAATACATACAAAGCCATGTTCAGCAATCGTTGACTAGTGAATGTGAGGTTTTCTCCAAGTTATTGTATTGTTTGTTTGGAGTTTTGGATTCCAAGAGTTTTGTTATTAAGTTATTCCGGAATCTATGAACCAACTTTAACAATGTATTTGGTAGTAAACAGATTGAACACACTTCATTATGCGATTTTTGAAAGACTTATCAGACCCTTCTACTTTGATGCATTCATCACCTCCTTTCGATTTTTTCTGTATTTCTTTGAAATTGATATTCATCTCCTACTGAATTTCAGCATCATCCCCTCCGAACCTAAGACAATTTTATATGCAAGAGTTGCAGGAAGTTGAGGATATCCTCAAATTGGGTACTTCCGTCCAAAAAAGATGTACGAACAATTATCTTGTCATTTTATGTTTTTGTTTTTTCGAGATAAAACTGCTTAATTATGGTTTAAGCTCAATTATTTTCATAAAAATCCCATTAAAAAAGATATGGTACATCTGTGTAGCCCATCTATAAAATTTAAACCGTTAAAAAACATTATCTTCCCATTTTTTAGTATTAAAACAACGGAAAAAAAAAAGATTTACTCTCTGGGTGTCAGGATGTAAAATGAGCCAACGTGCCGTGGCACCACCGTGTACTTTCCAAGCATTATGTAGGCCCATTTGGTAAATGGGTAGGCCTTGGATCATTGGAAGTGAACCCAAGCCCGGCCTGGCCCGTTTATAAAAGTAATTAAAGAAGAGTCACGGGACACGATTCGAGCACATAACACCTCACCTAAGACAAGCATACCCAACCTAGCAAAGCCACATCTATGGATTGTGTATGGAATCTCTTTCTGGCTTGGTTAGTTAGAGTCCAGATCATGTGAGGATTTACCCCAAGGTGATCGAAAGTGGACCAATCACGGTCCGCCATGTCACTGTGGGTAGCTTGCCATACATCCCGACAGGGGCTGCCCATGATGACGTGGTGGACTGGGATTGGTCTACTCACAGTCAACATGAGGGAAATTATTAGATGATCATGATTCAGTTAACATGAGGTTCTAAAGGAGATGGGCTTATAAAGATTTGTCCTTGAAGGACAATAAATGTTGTTGGTATTAAATTGGCTATAAGTGAGAAGTTTTGGACTTTTTTTGTCTTTTAGAGAGGAGAGTTTTCCAATGGGAAGATGTCTAGGGCCGTTTGGCATCTCTACTTTCATAGTCTTACTGTCTTAAAACTAATTCATTCCACTTTTAGAGCGTTTGGTAGCAACTTTTCCTGTGTCCATTTGGAATGGCATTTAGACAAAACATGTCCTTTTCAAGTAGTATGCAAAAGGCAAAGAATTGAATAAGAGCAATTGGTCTTTAGCGGAAAGACATGCTGGAACAGTGTTTTTGACGTCCTCCATGGCAGTCCCCTTTTTTGTTTTTATTTTAAATTTCTGGGAACCTAAATCAATATCCAGGCCGTTAGATATATTCAGAAGGTCCAAATTGGCCACGTGTCCAAATTTTGTCCGTTGGATCTTCCTATATTTTTAGATATTTGTAAAGAACTCCAGGCCCATTGATCTACTTTTTCTTTTCTTTTTTTTTTTTAACTTTTGTGGGCCTCAAACGTTCAGATCTGAACCGTTAGTTTTCTTCGTAAGGCGAATCACAACTAAGCTGCCAAATTTTGATACCTGGTATCTCACAAATCTCAAGGAATTTAAAAATCAACATGGACCGTTAGTAAAAACAGAGTACTAAGGCAATGACATTCACAACATTAAATGGTCTTGGTCCCGACTCCTGCCCGCAATACAGATACAAATGCTCAAAAGGGGGAAGGGGTAAATTGCAAGAACATAAAGAAGCCAAGCATCAAATACATCTAATGAGCACAAGTAAGACTACCAATCTTATGGTGACACCAAAGTGTATTGGAATAAACTTAATAATATCTCATATACTATACTACCTGGCATTTATTTTGACCAACTCAAATTTTCAATAGATGGCCACCATTATAGAATTCCGCTTCTTTAAAGTCATAAGCCCTAATAGCATCGCATGCCCATGCCATGTCAGAAGAATTTAGAAAGGGAAATGTGTTTGAAAAATTCAAATGATAAGACCATATTCTTGGGCTTTGAAGTTTTAAGGAAGTTAAACTCTATATTTAAATCACTAAGACAGTAAGACCCCTAAGTTTCTATTTAATCTCATTAAAATCGCAAACTTTTCAAGTTGATACAAAATGCAACATTGCTGTTGCAAACACTCACCATACCATAAAGTTGACAACTGCAGGCATTAACTACCAAATGGCAGATAAAGAGCTGGTCCTTGAAGCCTTGTGAAAATTTTGGTGCTTGCATTTGGCTAATTATGCCAGATTTTGGTCCATCATCTTCCATTCAGAATGATTGAAAAATGAAATAGGCTTAATCATTGTGTCAGGAATTAATTATAATAGTGATTAGTGAACTCAGGGGGGTTTTGAAGGAGTCTGAAAAGCTACAGAGGTTCCTTCTACAAAAGAGGTAAAAATCAAGGGGTACAATTGAGTTCAGTCTCAAGTAGTAACCAAAGTCATTCATTAAACAATCAATCACTTCAAGAAATAATTAAAACTCAAGTACAGTCCAAAGACCTGAAAATAGAGCCCAAATCCAACCCGATGCCATTCGGGTTCAGGTTGGGCTCCAGTTAGGGAGGACCATGAAGCAAGCCTAACCTTAATTCCTTCACATGGGTTTTGCTTAATTATGCAGGTTTGAAGGCTTAGGTGGGATTACATCTGACTCATTTAATTGCAGGTCAAATTAGAGGATCGAGTCAACCAAGCACATCCTAAAGAGGGATTCAGAAATGCCATAGAAACTCCCAAAGACAAAAAATGAATTCACAGTTATAATGATAGTCTCTTTACAAATTGGTAACAGTAAAAATACAAATCGGTATGTGTATTAGTCTCAACTCTCGTTACTATCCATGGAAAATGCTGGCCTTTTGCACATTGGACAGACATTCTTCAAAAGCAACCATTGTTTGATACAGTCTACATGGTATTCGTGTCCGCATCCCAAAATTCCAATGTTGTCACTCTCCTCATACTCAGCCTGAAACACCAAATTATAACAAGTTAGAAATAAAATAAACTTTTTAAGCAGACAATTCCACTTGGTCCCCTTATTGACATTATAAAACAACTCAAAGGACTTCACCCACATCTAATTTCTACTTACTGCCATAGTTTTCTAGTGCAGAATACACATTTCATTTCTATCAGTGGGTTTTTTTAGATGATTGCACTTTCCTTTTTTTTTTCTTTGATTCATTTGGCGATTGCATTTTCTGATGAATAAGTAGCTAAAAGGGTTTTTCTTACTTTTATATAAAAAGAAAAAACCGTAAACACAACTGATTCAAGGTGAGGCAAAGGTGTCTCGATTGTATATACCTGGCATACAACACAAATTGAGTTCTGATCCATTTCTGAAGACTTATCATGATCTGATGAGGTTGTGCATGAGGTATGAGTTCTTGTCCTTAGACAGTTTATGATGGTGCGTTCAGATAGACCCGTGTTGACATTTCCAATTTGTTGCTCCAAAGCCAACAGTTCCTGAATTAGCAAGCAGAACTTATAAAAATTAGTAAATAAATAATAATAATTATCACAATTTTGCAAATAGATCCCATCAATATCCATTAGACCTCCATTTGTAGATATAAAAACTACTATGCCTATCATCTGACCCAAATTGATGCTCATCCCCAAATGGACCCTACTTGTCCACTAAAAGTGTACTGGTGGAGGGAGGGCCACATTTTCTTTAGAAAACATTTTGTAAAAGGTGATCAAAAGGAAAGAAGATCATCAAAGAAAGCGTAAAATTCATCCAAGTCTCTAATATACAACATTTTGTGAAGAAGAACGGGTTCTAATAAGTTTAATAAGGTTTCAGATCAGGGATTTTTTTACACATGAACCACATTCCCTTATACAAAGGTCTCAATTCCACTGCCAATAGCCCCCAGCCATCCATAAAAGATTGTCTTTAAGCCCATTCCCTTCATCTCATTTTCTCAGTACTTTTAGCCTTCCACACTTCTCAAGTGCATTTCCACCCTCTCCTTATCATAATAATTAGGTTCTTATAAAGTTCCCAACCAGTTTCTATTAATTTTCATCTTCATGTATATCACATCTCCCTCTCTCCCACCCATGTGTGTATACTACATAGAAACCATTTAATGGAAACAGAATTGTATAAAAAAGAGGAAAGATATATGGGCGGTGATGCCCCCAAACGCAAGTCTCAAGGACCAGCTATACATAATTAGTGCAACAGAAAACGGAACAATATTGCATACAGTATGCAATCCCAAAATAGAGAGCAGCCCAAAAGAGACAAAAGTGGGTTTGGAAAAAACAATAAAAAAAAGTTACACGGTATGTGTTGATGGAGGCCTAACTCTCAAAATAATCATTAGGCAACAAACAGATGAACCTCTAAATGGCCTCCTATATTTTGCCATGATCCTCCTAAATTTTCAGTGATTCTAATTTCACTTAAACACAAAAGTTGCAACTTACAAGTGGTACCACAACTTTGTTTACCTCATAAGATGCATCATTTGTGTCCGGCTGCATGCTTGGAAATTCTAGTACTGCAACTTCCTACATAAACCATAAGAGAAGTTACATTACAGTAACAATGACATACAAAAGAATCGATATTATTAACTTAAAGAGCATAATCCATTTAAGCCACCATTGCAATTAACCCATGGCCTTGAAATCACTCTTACAGTTTTTACACTACAAGTTAGTTGACAAAGGTTTTGTCATGATTTTTGAACAAATGAAGTTCTATATCTATGAAAACATGCATCTTTGTATATGCATATTCAACTTTACTAACAATCTACCATTTCGGGAGCACCCGTCCGATGCCGTCCATCACCATCTAGTCTCCAAACACCATTCAACACCATATAAAGCAAACGCTCCCATTTTAACTTTCTATCTATAGTTGTGCAAAATCTTAAAATGAACGAAGTCAACCCAATCCCTGATAGAAGAGATGAGGCTTTGATGTTAAGAATGATGATGGAGAACAAGAAGGTAATTAAGGAGAATACTCAGTGTTTCCATAAACCCCAGTTCTACAACCCCCAATCAGTGAAAAATAGAATAATGAGTACAAAAATTAATACTATGTCTAATTCTTATCTACATTGAATGTTGAGAATAGCATTTGCTCCTATTGAACACCCTTTCAAACAAAAGAAAAACCCTCTAAATATATTTGTGAATTTACATCATCTGGTTCACAAGAAGCCTACTTGTTGATTACAAATTAAAAGAAAATATAAGAGAAAAGAAGTCACCTCTGATGGTAGAATCCTTATACGTCCAGTGATCTCTACAGGAGGATACTGAGATACCCTCCTTTGAGGCCTGTAAAAATGTCTTCGGTATGAAAGCATAGACTCTCGTCCAGCCCATGTATTCCTTACAGTGCGGTGATGGAAATGGTGATCCATACGGCGCCTGTAGAAAGGTGCTGGCATTTGATGATGAAAATGATAATTAAGATCTTGAATGCCTTGCACCTAAGGAGGATAGTGGTAGTTGTAGTAATGAATGGAAGAAGGACGCAAGAGAATTGCAAAATTATTGCCGGACGTGGTGTTCTCATATTCCCATTCACCTCTACTTCCAATCTCAAGACTGCCTGCACTAACACTACTACCTGAGGCCAAAAAAAAAAAAAAAAAAAAAAAAAAAAAAAAAAAAAAAAAAAAAAAAAAGAAAAAGAAGAAGGAGAAAACGATAAAGATGAGCATTCATAATGAGCCCAAAATCACAAAATTTTGTAGAAATACTAGAGATATTAGATGGTACCAATTAGCAAAAAGAAATGAATTAGTTTGTTTTCAAGTTCCCTAGCACCAGCATTAAGTAACTCAAAACATTTGTCTAAACACTATTAGTATTATAAAAATTATATAGAAATAGAAGGTTCTGATTCAAAACAATTCTATATTTAAGAAGATAAATGCGGCAGATAGGTTGTTCTCTACATAAATTTGAAGCAGCGTGGAAATTCAAAACCGCAATAAATGTAAGACAAACTACATATATCAAATCAAATATACTAATCTATAAGAATGAAGAAAATGGTTTTATGAAGAACTCATACAAAAGGCGAAGCAAGCAAAAGAAAAAATATATATTTTCTCCATTTTGGGTTAACTACTAATCATTTTCATAGATTCAAATGATACAACTCCGCTATAGTAAGAAAGAACAAAAAAAGTAAAAAATAAAATAAAATTTAAAGAATGCATAAAGCCCTATAAATAAAGTTTTTCATAATACTTTTGGCCCCTTGTTGAGGACCACTGTATTTGTAAGACATATATAATAATCTTTAGAATTCGGGGTGGCCCCAATTAATGGGTATTATTGCTATATACTTGTTGTAAATGGAATAAGCTAATGTTATAGGAGAAGTCCGATCACATTGATCGACCGACAATTCGTTCATCTTCTTGTTTCTCTCTTTTTCTCAGTTTATCAGATTGACCTTTTATTTTACATGAGACCCTAAACAATGTGAAGAGTAATGATTGATGTCAATGATAATCATCTAAAACTTTTGGCATGCATATTTTAAAAGCAAGAAGTTGTTCTTTCGATATCCAAAAAAACACTAAAAATGCATGAATGAAGAAATTCTCGTGTGGGTTCTTCAAATGTGCTCACAAAGGTTATTAATAATTGCGCAAAGCCAAGTTCTTACTATGTCAAGAAACAACAGATTTTAGTATGCATGGATGAACTACAAGACATCAATATAGACAACAGCATTTTTAGGCATGCATGATTTAATTCCCCTAAAAAAGACCTGATGCAAAAAGGAAAAAAAATCAATAGACTCACCTTGTAAATAAGACAGATGAGGAATGTAACTCCAATTGAAACTGCTAGGATCAACACCGACATGATAACGATTTCCATAAAACATATTGGAATCATGATTGCCAAATAACGGATATAGATTCAGATTTGCAGTGCTTCCCAAAGATGATAACATTGGATGAATACTTGGGTATGCAGGACTATTAGTGTCACGCAAAAAAGTGTGATGTTCTTGATGAAGGGTACTTTGGCCTGGATCTATTACTAAATCAAGCATTTGACCGTTGAATAGCATGTTCCTCTGTCCCATGTTTGATGGGTAACTTTGGCTGGTCCTAATCATCGATAGTAATAATTGGTCCTAGCCTTCCAAAGTTGCAAAACTCTGAATCCTAACACACATAGCAATGAAAGTTTTAAGTCGAGAGAAGAATAGTTCAAAACAAAAAGAAAATTACATGAGTTTTGGTATTACAACTCAATATGGCATAATTAAATGTGCATTCTCACAAACTACTTTGATTAAGAACTGGATGTAGTTGAGGTCAGCCAACACTTAATATTAACAATGGAATCGCGTTTGCATGTAAAAACAAAAAGAGTTCATCATTAAGTGAGTGGAAAGTGGAAACAAACAACCTTTGAAAATGACACACAGTAACATACATAAATAGGCATTTCCAGAATACATGCTTTTAAAGAAAAAAAAACTATTTCAATTATTTAAGCATTTGAAAGAAATTTCAAAATGCAAGATAATGTTAAAATCTGATTTTGGGTAGTGTGAGCAAATTGGAAACATTCATGTAGCCAATTTGGAAAGTACTAAATCCATGTCATAACTGAAGGTAAAACAAATGCAAAAAAATTCATTGAAAAACCAAAGGTTCACTTTGAGGAACTCTTATGAGGGACACTTCACATCCAAGTCCTTCACTTGGATGAAAAAACATATATTTGGTCTTAGTTTCAACCACAGACTAATTTTAAACTTCCAACCAAAATGCCTTCATTAACTTGGTAAAGCTAGAATTAATAATGTGCACCAAGGAATTAGGGCCCTTGATAGGTCTAATTTGACTCTAACAATTAAAAAATTACAAATTACCAAAACAAAGATCGTACATGAAAATACAGTTAAAGTAGGACCATTTTACCCTTTATCCTGAGATATCCTAATCGTATAGGATATCTCAGTTTTCGATATCTCACGCCATTATAATATCGCACCATTGGATATCCTACATCAAAAGGTCTATATAGACAAACTGTATAGACCGAAATCTGGACTGATCCTATGTGGTGATCCACGTGGCGCTGATTGTTTCAAAGCCCGCCAATTCTTTTCAAAGCCGGCCAGAACGAATATACCTAGAAACCAAACCCTACAAACCAAACCTCATTCCCCAGATCCTCCAGCGAATCCAACCTCCAGTGCCTCTCTCTCCCTCCCTCCAAGCTCCACACTTCCTGCCCTTGGCTCGCCCGCCAGCGCTCCTACTCCACCTTCTTCCACAGCTCCCTCCTCGACCTCCGCCCTGACCTCCTTTCCACCTCCTCTAAAGTCCCCTGCGTCTCCGCCGGACGCTACTAGATCCTTGCCCTCTCCTCGCTCGGCATCGGCGAGGTCACCGACGTCGAGATCGTGGACTCGCCTCCGCTCGTCTAGAGAGCAGATCCCTCATTTTTTATGTATCAGAAAACTGTAGTTACAACCTCATGAAACTTTCTGCTTCGAGAAATTGGTTTCCTCTCTCAATATGAAACCAAACACAATGGAGAATTTTTATTAACTTCTGTGATTCTGCTCAAGTTGATCTCAAATAGAGCTCAGCAAAAATTCTAAGAAGACTGGTCATCATACCCATGCCCGCAACAAAACGGTGCTTCTATTTTGTTAGTTTGGAAAGGTTAGTTTATCCAAAAGCAATGGATGTAGAAAAGGGCAATGCAGAGGACACTGCAACCGGGAAATTTACATTTTGTTAGTTTGGAAAGGTTAATTTAAATTTGATACACCAGTCCCTTCTCTTGAAAGATCAATTCATCTGCTGGTGCCTTCAACCTGGTACAGATGATTCGACACATACAAATAATTTCTGAAAACTCTGAACAGCTCATTTAGTGTACTGATGATGTTATGATGTATCCTGCAGAAAATCATGGATTTGCTATCATCTAATAAAACTTGAGGAAGAAGCCGGTGACCTCACCGACTCCCAGCGATGATTACCAAAGCTCGCTATGGCGAGCCCACTTGAAGGTTCAGCTCGCTACTCGCTATAGCGAGCCCTCATTTCTTGGGGGTATCTTCGTAAAATGCAGCAAGGAGATTTACGGTTTCCATCATAAGAATCAAAGCAGAAAATAAGGTTTATCAAAACTACATTCATGGGCTGCTTTTTTAACCTATTCAGAAATTATATAGTCCCACATACATGTTGTGATGAATAAAATATATAAAGTAGTGAAGAAAGAAGATGGAATAGTAATATCCTATAGTAACCCACAAGCCAAAATGGGGAAGATGGAAACGGAAATGAAGCTCTGCAATTTTTGAAAAAGAATGTCTTAAATGCAGTTTTTAGAAACGGAGGTATATACGTTGAGTTATATAGGAGTAGGTAATTATGTGATATCCTAAGAACATAGAATATCGAACTGTGCGATATCCTATGAGTCTAAGATATCGAACGATGCGATCTCCTACTGGCGTGGGATATGGAAAACTGGGATATCCTACACGATTAGGATATCTCAAGATAAAGGATAAAATTGTCCAACTTTCATGTACGATCTTTGCTTTGGTAATTTGTAATTTTTTATCTTGTATTGGGTAAATGTGGGATTTTAGAGCTTCCGTACGGTAATTTTCTCATTATTTAAATCTCAGGTTTTATTTACTATAAACATCATAATATTTTATATAAGTAAGTCTTACTACCCTTTCTAATATAAAATATAACAAAAAATTAAATTAGATATTTATATTTGATTTTCTAATTTATTTTTATAGACTTATTGTTTTGAGAAATGGCTAGAGGATCATAAGAATACAGATTTTATTGTAACATAAATGACTCAATTGATGCAAATTTGAAAAAAAAAGAAAAAAGAAAAAACGGAGCATGATATTGAGGTAGAAAGCAATAAGACCCGACGCCAAACCAATTCTCCAAAAAAATAAGAAAGAAAATTAAATTTTACGGTTATGAAATTTTTCGATAGAGTTAATGTTAAACGATACCATTGGAAACTGGGAGCTAAAGTACCGGTGCAAATATTGTAAAGAGTAATATAGTTGCAATAAATGGTAGGGGCTTGGATTCATTGTTAATTAGAGAGTGAAATCCCAAAAAAATTCTATGGTTTTTATACGTTGTTAGAGGGCTAACAACAAATACATTAGATATTTTTTATATAATTTTCTAATTTATTTTTTATACACTTATTTTTTTGAAAAAAGGCTGTATCATCATATGAATACAGCTTTTACGGTAGCCAAAATGACTCAATTGATGCAAATTTGGGAAAATTGGAGCATGATATTGAGGTCGAAATAAATAAGACCCGAGGCCAAACCAATTCTCCCGAAAAAAAAAAAAGGCAAATTAAATTTTACAGTTATAAGAGTTTTCGATAGAGTTAATGTATCATTGCAAACTAGGAGCTAAAGTCCTGGTCCAAATATTGTAGAGTAATATAGTTGTAGGTCTACATATGGCACTGACCACTTTAATAGACATGTGAAGAAATGTGTCCCCAAAAATACTGGGGGTGAAGGTCGTGGGTCCAACAGTACGAGGCAAAGGCCCTCACTCGAACTTAGCTTTTTCAAAGTTCTTCCGGTAGTGTAGGATTTTGAGTTTATGAAATTGTTATAAATCAATAGATTGGTCATATGTAAAACATGTATTTATATTTTGCACACGTAAATCCGGAGGTGTTTATGTCTCAAATGTCCATAGGAACTGACTTATGCTTTATTCTTTCATTAAAAATATATATAATAATAATTAAATTAAAGGTCCACATGAATCATGACTTATGTCCCATTCAGAGGATCACTAGGTGTCGGGATGTAAAATGGGCTAACGTGTGGTTCCGAGGCCCGGCAAAATAACCACAAACAGTCAAATAACGGCTAGGGGGCTTTTTGACCATTTTACCCCCTAGGGGTTTCATGGACTGGGCCAACCCAACTCTGAGCCCAGCCCGGTTTGGCCTTAAGGTTTTGTAATCAAGTCTGGACATCTCTGCAGACCTTCTATGAAATCTAAACCGTTAAAAATCACTAAATTCCCTTGATCTAAAAAATTGCTCCAATCTGGCTTATGTCTCGTTCAAAGGATCACTGGGTGTCAGGACACTGTGGCCTAGCCCAGCACTTCCCAGGCACGGGGTTATGTTGGGCCATGGGAGCTGCGGCTTGGCACAGCTCGACAAGAAAAAAAAACAAAAAAAGAAAAAAAAAATTGTCATTTTAAGGGTACCCCTAGGGGTCTTCATGGCCCGGGCCCGCCTGAGTATGAGCCCAGACAAGCCCGGTTAGGCCTGGGCTTGGGCTTTAAGGTGTAATCAGCTTGAACTTGGATTATTTATTTGGGCCCATTTAATAAATGGGTAGGGCATGGATTAAGTGGTAGAGAGCTCAGATTCAATCGGTCCCACCATCAAATTAAAAAAAAAAAAAGGGTTTTTACGAAAAAAATAAGCATAAACCTTAATTAAACAATTTTTTTTAGAAAATCATAAAATGATAAGATAATTGTTCGAACATATTTTTTTGAATGAAATTACCCAGTTGACGATACCATCAACCTCCATTGCAAAAAATGATATTTTACTCCATCTTCTTCTAGGTAGTGATGGAAAGATTATGAAAATCATTACATTTCGTATCCTAGTAGTCTTCCTAAGTGGTCTCGGTAATCTTCCTTAGGTGTATGCATCCCATGCTTAGTTTTTACGCACTTTTCACCCCTTTCACGTGAGTTTTGAGCGTTCGAGTTTGGAATGTAAGCCGCTCGATCAAATGCTTAAATGTGGGGTTTTTGTCGATTTGGAGGTGGCTTTGAGTTAGGTTTGAGTGGATGAATTTGAGTATGCATTTGTGAACATTTATAGTTTAAAGCCATTTGTTGGGGGGGATTTCGTAGGTCTTGATGTTTGTAAGCAATACGTAGGGAGCAATGTTCAGCAATCGTTGACTAGTGAATGTGAGGTTTTCTCCAAGTTATTGTATTGTTTATTTGGAGTTTTAGATCCCAAGAGTTTTGTTGTTAAGTTATTCTGGAATCTATGAACCAACTTTAACAACGCATTTGATAGTAAACAGATTGAACACACTTTATTATGCAATTTGTGAAAGACTTATCAAACCCTTCCACTTTGATGTATTCATCACCTCCTTTCGATTTTTCCGTATTTCTTTAAAATGGATATTCATCTCCTTCTGAATTTCAGCATCATCCCCTCCAAACCTAAGAAAATCAAGTGTGAAAGAGTTGTAGGAGGTTGACGATATCCTCAACTTGGGTGCTTCCGTCCAAAAAAGATCTGCAAACAATTATCTTGTCATTTTATGTGTTTTTTCTAGATAAAACCGCTTACTTATGGTTTAAGCTCAATTTTTTCATAAAAATCCCATTAAAAAATATATGGTACATCTGTGTAGCCCAGCTATAAAATTTAAACCGTTAAGAAACACATCTTCCCATGTTTTAGTATTAAAACAACGGAAAAAAAAAAAAGATTTACTCTTTTGGTGTCAGGATGTAAAATGAGCCAACATGCCGTTACCACACCCAGGCAAAAAACAACACCCCCAACCCGAGCTTA
The DNA here is from genome assembly GCA_003546025.1 of Camphora micrantha. NCBI lineage: Eukaryota > Viridiplantae > Streptophyta > Magnoliopsida > Laurales > Lauraceae > Camphora > Camphora micrantha. The sequence goes on along the minus strand of QPKB01000009.1, from coordinate 10,856,352 downwards.
AGCCCAACCCAGCTCAGTTTGTCCCGGCCTTGGGCATTAAGGTTTTAGTGATCACGTCAAGTTATAAAAATAAGAGTGTTGCTACCTGCACACTGCGTTTTGCTCTCTACACACTGCATCTCTTTACATGGTGGTCTTCAGTGAAGAATTTTTCAACTTTTTCTCTCTACACTCTGCAATTTCCCCAAAACACCCATTCTTCCCTGCACGCTAGACTCGATGAAAATGCTCTCTGCACGCTGCATTCTTCCTTCCCATTTCACTGTGTAAATAGCCGTTTCATTGCACCCTCCACGTCGAAGGCGATCTCGACGAGCTCCCCCACCCGAACGTGAACGCCGCACCTCCTCCTGTTGAACCATCTCTCTGTGCTCTTCTTGCCTTCTTCTTCAAACTGCATTACTATGAATCGTCGACTTTCCAACCTCTATGAGTGACTTCGATTCCTTTTGCTTGAATAGAAATACTTGTAGTTTTGTTTTAAGATCAAAGATATGGTTTATTCATTTTTATTTTCCTCCCTCATGCGCCTTTGTCTCCCCTATTTCTCCAGCTAGCGTCATCGTCTCAGAATGTCTGTTATGATTCTGCTCGGCGCTGTAGGTCCAAAAGAACACATTATTTTCGGACTGCACGATCAGTGAAGAAATTAAAATCTTGGCACTATGGGTCCGAGTAGAAAAACTTTTCTCGGCATTGTGGGTCCGAGTAGAAAAGCTTTTCTCGGTATTGTAACGCCGATACCATAATATCCACACGGATAGTCAGGACCGAACGGGCTTTGACTCAGTGGTAAACTATGTACTGATGATTTTTTTTCCAGATATATGGATGTGCCCAGTACCTCTAGGACCTCTAGGATTAGACCAACAGCGTCGAACAGGAGACTCCGTCAGAGGTTTGTCGCTAATGTGTTCGAGGATGACGAAGAAGTAGTTGAAGAACAACCCGAAGCCCAAGTGGAGACCGAAGTCTCTGAACAGGCAAAAGTAGTACCCGAACGAACTTCAACTGTTGCTCATGATATGACTGGAGAAATTTCCGGGGGCGCTACAAGTTTGAGCCTGCTACCTTGTTTCCGAATGCATATTGCTGCAAGTATTTGGCAGCAGAAGGTTTGTGAATAATCTTGGTAAACATGTTTTAAATATTTATTACCTTCACTAATTTGTTTTTTATTTCGTTTTGCAGGAGAGACCGCCACTTAAATGCATAAGCCATGGCCAAAAAATCAGTGAATGGGCATGGAATTCAGAAGGAAGGCAGAATACCGTTTTTAGTTGTCTCATTGGCCGTTCAGGGTTGGCTCCATTAGTGGTGACATCTTATCGTTCCATCAACAAGAACATTGTGTGAGCCTTTGTGGAAAGATGACAGCTTGAGACAAATACATTCCACATGCCTTTCGGTGAAATGACGATTACCCTTGATGACGTGAGCACCATTCTAGGGATCCTGGTCACTGGAAAATCTGTATCAGTGGACCCACTGTCATTTGAGCGATCAAAGATACTTGTAGAGCATGGTCTTGGGGTCACATCCGAACAGGCACACGAAACGTTAGTAGGTGTGCGGGGCTCGTCGGTTAGACTGGAGTAGCTAAGGGACCTATATGGAAACGTGACTGATGCGGATCCAGAAGAGCACATTAGGCGTGCCGCTAAAGCATATCTATTGTATATCTTGGGCTGTACACTCTTCACAGACAAGAGTGGCACAGGGGTCCCAGTGCTCTATCTAAGGCTGCTAATGAACTTTGATGAGGCACGCACATATGCTTGGGGAACTGCTGCGCTTGCGCACCTCTACCGACAGTTGGGGTTTGCTACTCGGAGTGGAGTCAGGCAGATTGCAAGATATCTGACTCTATTAGAGGCATGGATTTACGAGCATTTCTCCAGGTGTAGGCCTCACCAAAACTGCACATACACAGAAGATTTACCGCGGGTGCATCGCTGGGTGCCACGAAGAGATCTGGGGACCAAATGTCCAACCTGTAGTCATTACGAGAGGCACTTGACGATCTTGGTGCCCATGAGGTAAGGTCTTATAAGTTATAAATAAGTACTCATTTGAGTAAATGAGTACCGTACAATTTAACTAATGCATTTGTTGATTAATGTTGCAGGTGGTGTGGGACCCCTACAGAGAGCACAGGGCAGATCATCCCTTTAACAATGTTGCTTTTTATACTGGCTGTCTTAAGTGCATGGACATCATTGAACCATATCATCCTGATCGGGTGCTTAGGCAGTTTGGTAGGGTCCAATGCATTCCCCCTACTCCACTAGCTCCATAACGTGCCACTAGGGGTGCCACCGCAAATCAGTATCGGATCGCTTACAATTACTTGGATCAAATATGGGAGAGGTGGCATAACCACCTCCTGTCTTCGATGGAGCGTGGTGTGCTTGCGGCGCACCCATGGGACTGTGCACCCAATTATATGGAGTGGTTCCTCCGAGTGTCGCACACAATCATTCAAAACCCTGCACATCACTCCACTTTCAATCCGCATGTTCAAGATTCTCAGGGTAGCTCTTCTATAGACCCACGATTGACTAACAACTAAACTATTATATTATGTATAACCAACTGAACAAACTGACTAATTTGTGCATTATTTGATCAATTAACAGCGCATTGTCAATGCCCAAAGTATTATTTAGCCTATTCTAAGGAGATGGCATACTCTGAGTGTCCGAGATCCTAATGCCTTGTACACGGCCCTTGAGGACGTCAACAAGATCTTGCAGCAACAATAGGTTGTGTATCTTCATCTAAGAGTCTTCAAAAGTCCCCTGGCTTGATCCAAGCTGCCGCTTCAGCTGTTCATGTGAACTCTCCACCCTGTTTGTAGTAGTGTTACCAAGATGCATGACCTTGTCCGTCCAGGCAGCCACAAATCTGTCCTTGTACGCATCTAGCGAAGACGCTCTAACATACTGAAGTGCTGCCGGATAGGTGATGAACTCCTTTAGAAATAAGTTGAATTGTAGATTGTAATGTTCCTCACTGGATGAGGAGACCAACATGTTCCAGGTCATTATAAACCGGTCCCACTTTTCCTTCGTCTCAAACAACTTCTTGCATTTAGCCAAAATATTTCTGTTGATATGCTATCTGCATAAAAGATGTTTGGCGCTGGGGAAAACAATAGATATGGCGTTCATTAAAGCCATCTCTCTGTCAGTGACGAAAACGCTAGGAACAACACCCTCGCCAATAACTTTGCGTAAAATACCCAATTCCCATGAGTAGCAATCTTCACGTTCATTCTGAAGCTATACAATGCATATCGAAAAAGTCTTCTCTGTGGATGTAACCCCAACAATCTCCAACATGGGCATTCTATACCGATTGCTCTTGTAGGTGCAGTCCATTATCAACACATGAGGAAGTGCACGCAAGAGGTCTACGTTGGTAAGGTGTGTGAAGAACAAGTCAATGACAGTATCTGTTGCAGGACAATTCATATGCCACTCAATGTAACCATGCTCCGCCAATAATTTCAACAGTTGCTGCATCTGACTCCGTCCAGCCCTCTCTGCAACTTTATACCTTTGACGTGCATTGTAAATGGTCTTCATTGTGCTTATATTTAACTCATTTTTATGTTTCAAAGTCACCTAGATATCCTTTAGCCGAACCATATTCTTGGACATGTCTACTAGCAATGAAGTTTTCTTTCCAAGTTCATCCTTGAAATGAATACAATCATTTAGCAAAACATGTTTTGCATTTTCCTTTGAAATGGTGCGTTACTTTCCAAGTTCTTCCTTGAAATGAATACAATCATTCAGCCAAACATGTTTTTAATGGTTTTGTTTCAAAGAAATGAAGCTATGTTCTAGAAAGAAAAAACGTGCCAAACGAGCTGATGGCTGACGCTGACATCCACTATAAGTGGAGGCCACTTGAGAAGCTCCAATGTGAATTAAGAGTGTGCAAAAATATTAGGCCATAGAATGATTATAACCTATCATTTTGGTCTTTGAAGCTTAATCCTTGTCCAAACTTTGCTCTAATAAAATTCGAGTAGATGATGTCCACAAACAGTGGCGGACTCAGGATTTTCGTTTAGGTGAGGCAGACAACGGTCAAATGAAAAAAATGATATCCTTGGCAAGAAAACCTACAATATCACTTACTTTCCTAAGAA